>CM069765.1:1662500-1885000 GCA_036169595.1 Dictyostelium firmibasis | reverse complement strand
ATTACCAAATACAACTACAACTACAACAACAACCACAACAACAACTACAACAACTACAACAACCACAACAATACCATCATTTGTAAATAATCATAACGAGCAATCAGAATCTGAATCAGAATCAGAATCAGAATCAGAATCTGAATCTGAAAAGATAAAGAAACCTAAAAAAAATGGACCACCACAACCACCACCACCACCACCAAAGACGACCGATATTATAATTGGATATTCAGGATATTCAAAGAGAATATGTAATAGATATTCATTGCCAACCGTTCAAAAATCATTTAATAAACAACAATTACATGAAGATATTATTAATTTCGGAAGAACTCCATCGAGAATAAAACAAAGCTTTTTGAAATCAACTGATTCTGGATCAATATTTGAATATGATGAAGATGATGAAGATGAAGAGGAAGATGAAGATAGATCAGAATCAGAATCGGAATCATCATCAGATTCTGAAGATATTGTAGAAAGTTTTGGAATCGAAAGAAAAGTTTTGAAACAATATATTAAATTAAAGAAAGAGATGGAGGAGAAAAGAAAAGTTGCCACTAAATTAACCGAACCTGTTGAATGTAAAATTTGTTATATGGAGTATGACCAATCGAATGAAATATTCACATTGGGATGTGATCATATCTATTGTTTCGATTGTATCACTGAACATCTTAGAATATTAATTACTGAGGGTAGAGTATTGGATATCTCATGTCCACATCCACAATGTAAAAAGGAGATACTAGAGAGTGAAATCTATAGATTAACAAATGAAAAGAATTGGTTAAAATATCAAAAGTTCTCAATGATAGCTTCTTTGAAAACTGAACCAATCAAATGGTGTCCAACACCCGATTGCGATACACCAGTTCGTGGTGGTAGTGAAAAGAAACCAGTTTTAACATGTCCAAAATGTTCAAATGATTTCTGTTGGCTCTGTGGTGAGTATTCTCATGAGGGCGCTAAATGTGGTGCCGAAGCAATGGAACTCCAAGGTAGAAAGAATAAATCTATCGAATCTGCCTCCACTGCATACGCAGAGTTTCTAGAGGGAAATAAACATTTCGTTAAACCATGTCCAAATTGTAAATCTCATATTGAGAAACATGATGGTTGTAATCATATGTCTTGTATCAATTGTCAACATCAATTCTGTTGGTTATGTATGAATCCATATCAAAGTGGTCACTACAGTTCAAATGAGTATCCTGAATGTTTTGATCGTCAATATTACTCACCTTTTGTTCAAGACACTTATACTCCTCCTCCTCATCGTAGAAGACATAGAAAATTAAAAATGGCTAAAAAAATTACACTCTATACAGCTGCTTTCACTATTGGTGCTCCTTTAATTTTGGTTGGTGGTGCCGTTTTACTTTGTGTTAAAATTCATAAACATAGAAAAAATAGAGCAAGAGAAAGAAGAAATCAAGCTTATTTATAAATATTCCTTCTTCTTAAAAACTATTCATTTGTAAATAATATATTTCTTTTTCTTAAGAAAAAAAAAAATATAAAATAATAATAATATTTATTTTAATTAATAATTTATTTAATAAAAAAATATAATACTTGTAATATAATTCAAATAAAAAAAATGTTAAAAAATTCCAAAATTTTGAACAGATATAAAAAAAAAAAAAAAGAATTAAGAAAAAATTAAAATACAAGTTGGTATTAATTGTTTGAAATTTCATTTCTGAAATTTTTTTATTTTTTTTTTATTTTTTTTTTTTTTTAAATATTTTTTAAACGCTTATTCAATCACAAAAAAAAAAAAAAATTTAAAAAAAAAATCAAAATTTTTTTTTTATTTTTTATTTTTTATTATTATTTTTTTTAATTGGAAAAAAATGTTATCGTCAAAGAATACTTTATTATTATTTAAAAATGTTAGATATATGTCAACATCAAAGACTGTTGGATTTATTGGATTAGGTAATATGGGAGCACATCAAGCAATTAATTTAATTAAGAAAGGTCATAATTTAGTAGTTTTCGATATGTCAAAAGATAATATGAATAAATTAAAAGAAAAGGGAGCTAAAATTGCTAATTCACCATCAGAAGTCGCTAAACAAGCTGATGTTATCGTTACAATGTTACCAGCATCAGCACATGTAAAGAGTGTATATTGTGGTGAGAATGGTATTTTCCAATCGGTTAAACCAGGTACATTATTATTAGATTCCTCAACCATTGATCCAGCAACAGCACGTGAAGTTGCATCTATCGCTAAGAAACATCAAACCACCATGTTAGATTGTCCAGTTAGTGGTGGTACAGGTGGTGCTGAAGCTGGTACCTTAACTTTTATGGTAGGTGGTAGTGAACAAGATTTCAATAGTGCTAAACCATACTTGGAATGTATGGGTAAAAATATTGTACATTGTGGTGATGTTGGTACTGGTCAAGTCGCAAAAGTTTGTAATAATTTAGTATTGGGTATCTCTATGATTGCTGTAAGTGAAGCAATGAATTTAGGTGTTAAACAAGGTATGGATCCAAAGAAATTAGCTGGTATCTTTAATACTTCATCAGCACGTTGTTGGACTTCTGAATTATATAATCCATGTCCAGGTGTCATTGAAACTTCACCAGCTTCAAGAGGTTACACCGGTGGTTTTGGTTCTGCTCTCATGACAAAAGATTTAGGTCTCGCTGTTGATTCTGCAAAATCAATTGGTGAACCACTCTTACTTGGTAACTCTGCTCATCAACTCTACACTCTCTTAGTTGCAAAAGGTGATGGTCAAAAAGATTTCTCTGTAGTTTATGATTTTTTAAACAAGAATTTTAAAAATTCAAATTAAATAAAAAAAAAAAAAAAAAAAAAAAAAAAGAAATACTTCCCCCAATTTTATATTGATATCGAGACTATAATCTTTTTTTTTATTTTTTTTTGTTTTTTTTTTTTTATAACCAATGATCAGAAATATTTTTTGGACCTTTAATTGTTTTTGATAAACGTTCTAAAACAGTTTTCTTTCTTACAGGATCTTTATATTTTTGACCAGGTTTTAAAGAGAGTGGTATTGAATCGTATTCATTATTTACCATGTTTTGTTTATATTGAATTTTATTTTTAAGAAGTTGTGATCTAGATTTGGAATTTATCATTTTCTCTGTAATTAATTGTCTGATTTGTGGATTATTTTCACCACCACCAGTTAGAGCTGTTTGAAAATATTGTACTGATAGATCATAATAGTGAATTGCTTTTTCATAATTTAAATGATCATCCTCTTTAATTGCCTCTTTAACACAATCAATCGCTAAATCAATTAATTCAGTTGTACTATTTGATAATTGAATTTGATTCATTATTGAATATTCTTCCTCTGCTTGTGGGAATGGTAAATTATTTTTTGAAAATCCTGTTGATGTTGTTATTGATGATGATGATGACGATGTTGTTGTAGTTGTTGAAAAAATATTATTATTATTATTATTATTATTACCATTGGTCATATTTCCCGTACTATTACTTAATGTGTCTGCTCTTGAGTTATATTCTTGTTTTTTTTGATTTAAAAATAATCTAGTTTCAATATCATTTTCATCTAAAATAATAATTTTTATAATTAATAAAAATGTTTATAATTAAAATAAATTTATTCTTTTTATTGGAAAAAAAAAGAAAGAAACATTACTTTTTGATGCTTGTTCTAATAATTCTGAACATTTTCTATAATAAAAAATTGCATTTTGAATATTATTTTTAGATTCACATGAAACTGCTTCATTTGCATATTTTAATGCTTCTTCAACTAAATTTGAACCACTATTATTGATACCATTACTATTATTTAAAAATGGTGGTGGTGAAACATTATTATTGCTAAACGTAATATTACTATTACTATTTGATATATTATTATTATTATTATTATTATTATTATTATTACTATAATCTAAATGAGCAGAAGATTTTAAAAAACTTGACCTATTTTGATATTCTAAAATCTTTGAATCAATTAAATTCTTTGTAGATTGGTCTATATTACTATTGCAAACTTGTCTTAAGTGATCAATTGCAATTGAATACATTGAAATTGCTTCTTGTGCTTTACCATTATTATCTAAATTAACAGCTTTTTGAACTAATTCTAATGCTGATTGCAATGATACTGACATTTCTTTTCTTTTTTTTTTTTTCTTTTCTCTAATATAAATAAAAAATCAAAACACAAATGGGTGCGATATATACAGAAAAAATTAAAATAAAATTAAAAAAAAAAAAAAAAAAAATTTGGATTTTATAAAGTGGTTTCGCTTTTTATTTGAAAAAAAAAAAAATAAGTTGCAAAAATTATATTTAATTTTTTTTAATATAAACATTTCAAAAAAAAGTTTTTTTATTTTTTTTTTTTTTTTATTTTTTTTTTTAATTTTCTGAAACTGCATCACAATATAGAAATCTATTATTATAATTTGATAGGTTATAATTATAAATTTTTTCTATTTTTTTTTTTTTTTAGTTTATATATATATATATATATATTTAATAACCAAAATCAACCACCATCATCATCGTATTAAATAGTTAAAAATGGGAGATATTCCTCATATTATTTTAAAAGATGGATCATCAATGCCAAGAATAATTAATGGTATGTGGCAAATGGCAGGTGGGCATGGTAAAGTTAATTATAAAAATTCATTATCAGATGTATTTATCAAAAATTACCAAAATTAATTATTATTAAAAAAAAAAAAAAAAAAAAAGAGAATTAACAAGAATGAGAAACTAATCAAGTCATATTAATTTTATTAACTATATAATTATTAAAAAAAACAAACAAATAAACAAACAAACAAAAAAAAAGATGTCGGATTATGTTAATAGTGGATTTAATTGTTTTGATATGGCAGATCATTATGGACCAGCCGAAGATATTTTTGGGGAATTAAAATCACAAATGAAAAATGATGGTAATGATAAAAAAATTAGTGGATTCACTAAATGGTTTCCTAGACCCGGTAATATGTCATTAGAGAACGTAAGAACATTCATTCATTCATCATTAATTAGAACTAAATCAGAATTCATTGATTTACTTCAATTTCATTGGTGGGACTATGATGATGGTAGATATATAAATGCAGCTCAATCTCTAAAACTATTACAAATGGAAGGTTTAATTAATTCAATTGGTGTATGTTTGAAAATATTAATAATAATAATAATAATAATAATAATAATAATAATAATAATAATAATAATAATAATAATAATAATAATAATAATAATAATAATAATAATAATAATAATAATAATAATAATAATAATAATAATAATAATAATAATAATAATAATAATAATAATAATAATAATAATAATAATAATAATAATAATAATAATAATAATAATAATAATAATAATAATAATAATAATAATAATAATAATAATAATAATAATAATAATAATAATAATAATAATAACGGTATAAATATTGACTTATCAATTTATTTTATTTAGTTGACAAATTTTGATACAATTAGATTAAAAGAAATTGTTGAAAGTGGTGTTGATGTTGTTACATCTCAAGTTTCATATTCAGTTATTGATAGAAGAGCAAGAGGTAAAATGACAGATTATTGTAAGGATAATGATATCTATATGATAGGATATGGTGTTTGTTTAGGTGGACTATTGAGTGAAAAGTTTTTAGGTGTACCTGAACCTTCGACTATAGCTTTGAATACTTGGAGTCTTTCAAAGTATAAAGATTATATTGGTAGATGGGGTGATTGGAACTTGTTTCAAGAGTTATTAGAGGTACTGCAAAGAGTAGGTTTAAAGCATTCAGTATCATTAACTTTAATAGCAATGAAATATGTCCTACAACAAGACATGGTCGGCGCTATCATAGTCGGTTGTAGATTTGGTATTCATCAACATTACGATGAAAATAAACATTTATTCTCTTTCAATTTGGACGATGAAGACATTGAAAAAATTGATAAAATCGTTTTTAAAGGTGATTGTATGTTAGGTTGGTCTGAACCTGGTGATGAATTTAGATAAAATAAAAAAAAACAAAAACAAAAAAAAAAAAAAAATTTAAACTTATTTTATAAATAACTGTAATAGTAATAATAATAATAATATACTTTATTTATTTGGATTGTAGAGAAAAAACAATATGTAAAAATAAATATGTAAATTCACACCCTCAATCGATTCACACAATATATAACAAAATAAATAAAAAATTAAATTGTAAAAATTTTTTGAATAAACTTTTTAGATTCATACGATGGATAAAAAAAATTATATGAAGTTCTAAATTTAGAATTTCAATCTTGGATGAAAAAATTGTTAATTTTTTGAAGATTGAAAAGTTTTTTTTCAATTATTTGAACGAAAAAAAAAACCAATCACCAACAAAAAAAATAATCAAAAAAAAAAAAAAAAAAATTTATTGGGTGATGTGTGTTGATGTGGTTACAAACCACGTTTATTTTAAAAAAAAAATTATTAAAATTTTTTACCTAACCGTCAAATAATTTATTTTGGCTTATAAACATATTTTTTTTTTTTTTTTTTTTTTTTTTTTTTTTTTTTTTTTTTTTTTTAATTTTGTTTTTTTTTTTCCAAAATATAATTTTTATTACATCATATAATCCTCATATTATACAATAAAAAAAATTTCTGGTTTAAGATAATATTAATTTTATTTGATGGTTCAAAGAAAATGAAAAAAATTATTTTTTTAATATTTTTATTATCTTTTTTAATATGTGTAGCTCAATCAATTAGAGCTCCGAATCCTGAAAGTAATTAGTTTAATTTTATATTAATAAATAAATTACATTTGAAAAAAAAAAAAAAAAAAAACATGAAAATTAATAATTTTATAATTTTATAATTTCATAGGTATTGATACAACACCAACAAATATTACATATAGATTTAAAGATACTGAAAGTTACTATACAAATTGGACAATGAAATATAATTCAACATCTTTTGTTGATGTTAAAGTTTCATTTGATTGTAAAACATCAGGAGGGTTTAGAATCTGTTCATTGATTACTAATAGACAAATGTCAAGATTATTTGGAACTACATCATCAACTTTTTGTGCAATGGATAGTACTGGTACAATTTGTTATATTAGTATGACAAATTCAAAAGTTCCTTCACCAATTAATGTCAAATTTAGTAGTAGACCCCCAACAAAAGGTGGTGATATAATTGTGACTGGTAATTATTTAAGATTATTAACTTCCCAACTTAATTATATTCAATCATCCACAAATGCTATCATTAAAGTTAAAGGAGATTTTGAGGATCCAAACTTTGATTGTAATAATCTTACATTAACATTCCCACCAGGATCTGGTAAAATGAATTTAATGTTTGACTTATCAAGTAATTTAGAAATTTCTTATGCCTCACCAATTATAGATTCAGTTGTTTATAATCAAGCCAATTCAAAATTTTCAATTTCTGGTGATAATTTTTCAACTAAAAAACAATTAATTAATATTCTTTTTAATGGTGTTTCACAAAATAATTTTTCAATTACTCAAAATGATACAGCTATTGAAGTCGAAAACTATATTCAAAATAATGGTGGACCAATTTTAATTCAATTATCAGTAAATAATGTCTCAATGAGTTCAGCTTTTTCTTATTGTTTATCACCAATTACAGAATCAATAAATTCAATATCAAATCATATTGGAGGCATTATTACTATAAAAGGTTCATACTTTAATAATGCTATTGAAAAAATTAATGTCACAATTGGAAATAAAGATTGTAAAGTAATAAACTCCACATTAAATGAAATACAATGTCAGATGGATCCAAATGAAATTGGTGGCTCAAATTTAAAAGTTTTAGTTAATATTGATGGATGTATTAATAACTCTTCATCAAAATTAGAATTTACATATGGAAGACCAACTATAAATTCTTACTTACCAATTAAATCAAATGATACAACAGTAACTATTGTTGGTATTAATTTTGGTTTAATAAATGAAACAATAGTTAGAATTGAAGGTTTACAAAATGATATAACTCCAATTTCAATTAGTAACGATGAAACACAATTAGTATTTAGTATACATCAATATAAATGTAAACCAATAGTTTCAATCATCCATAACAATATATCATCAAATTCAATTAAAATTCAAACTCAATTCTCTATTTATGCCTTAAATGCACCATTTATATCAAATGCAACATTAGATATTGCTTTGGTTAATTATGATTGTTCAAATACAGAAGATGTTTTTGCAGTCATTGTAATTAAATCAACATTTACATCTACTTGTTCAAAACCAATAATTAAACCAAATTCAGAATATTACTCTACAACTTGCCCAATAGTACCTAGCACTGGTAAACGTACGATTTTGGTTTATTATAAATCAGAACAAGTTACTACTCAATTTTTATATATGGCACCAATATTATCATCTTTTGGAATTAATAATATGACTGTAACTGTTAATGGCTTAAACTTTGGATACAATACATCATTGATTAAAGCAACTTTCTCTGGTAGAAACCCACATATACTAACAACTAATGATAATAAATTTACATTTGATTTATTTGAATCCGATTATGATTCACCAATTTCCATTGTTGTAGATGGTATAGATTCACAATCACAATTACAAATATCAGTAAAACCAACTCCATCACCAACATCACCACCATCCAAACCAGTTAAAACAGATAGTTCTAGTCCAATAATTTCAATCAATTATAATTTATTTTTTTCAATATCATTACTTCATTTAATAGTTTATAAACTATTTTTATAAAAAAAAATAAAATTGTTAAAAAATTATTTATTTACAAAGAAAAAGGTTTTTATTTTTTTTTTTAAAAAAAAAAGTGCGCGTGAAAAACAAATTTAATCAAAGGAATTTTATAGTAGTGATGGTTTGAAATTATTATTATAATTATTATTACTATTATTATTATTTATTATTTATTATTTATTATCTATTATTTATTATTTATTATTTATTATTTTTATTGAGTTTTACAAGATTTTTTATTTGAATTTTTCTTTGGAATTAAAAAACTTTTTTTTCTTAAATCTTGTGCGTATAGTTTTTTTGTCATGTAAATGTTAATACTTTCATCGAAAATTTCTTTAATTCCTTCGTAGGTTGCAGATGAGCATTCCATATATTTAATGGCATTAATTTCTTTTGCTTTTTCAATACCCATTTCTTGTGTAACAATTGATGGTTTGAATTCACCACCTTCTTTTCTATAATCAATTTTTGTACCAACTAATAATATATTTGGTGTTGGTAAGATCTTTTTAATTTCTGTGCTCCATTTCTCAACATTATCATATGAAACCTTTGAATCAACTGAAAAACAAATTAAAAATATATCATTAAATTCTATTTGTTTTATTCTTCTAAGTTCATTTTGGTCGCCAACTATTGTTTTTTTTTAAAAAAATACAAAATGAAAAAAATTAGAAAATTTTTAATTTAAATCATAAATAAAAAGAAATAAAAAAATTACTTACTAACTAATCTTATTTTTAATGGTTTTTGATTATGTGTAACAGAGAGTGTATAGTCGGTCCATGTCAACTCTGAACCTTTAAAAAGTGATGGTGTCAATGGTCCGCTACTTGAATAGGAATTCATAACACAAGACTTTCCTACTCCATCATCTCCAACACAAAATATTTTAACTAAAAAATTATTAAAATTTCTTTCCATTTTTTTTTTTTTTTTTTTTTTTATATTGATTTTATTTTATAATTTTTTTTTTTTTTTTTTTTTTTTTTTTTTTTAATAAAGCTATTAATTAATTATCTATTTTTTGATTTTGATGTGATTAAAAAAAAATTGTGATATATTTTTTTTTTTTTTTTTTTTTTTTTTTTTTTTTTTTATTAATTTAAATTTTAAAAAATAAAAATAAAATAAAATAATTGTTTGTAAATATTAATTGCTTATTAATAAATAATAATTAAAATAATTGATATGAATTAGGAACAGATGTGTGATGTTTAAAAAAAAAAAAAAAAAAAAAAAAAAATTAAAAAAAATAAAAATAAAAAATAATTAAAAAATAATATACTTTACCTTGTATACAAAAAATAAATCAAATAAATAACGATATAATGAGACGGTGTGTGTATTTGTTGGTTTGTTTGACCGTGTGAGTAATTTTTGTATTTTTTCAATAAGAGTTTCATACAAAATAAAATAAAAAATAAAATTAAAAAAAAAAAAAAAATTTAAATATATAGGAAAATAATAAAAAAAATTAAAAAAATTATCACAATAATTTTAACTCAATACAACCACACCTTCTACTTTCACAAAACAAATTGATAGTGTGTTGGTTTTTGTGTGAGTGTGTGAGTGTGTGGTGTGTGTGTGTGTGTTATGATTGTTCGTTTGCTTATAATAATAACATGGTTGAACAAAGTATATACAGTGGTGAGTGGGTTATGGTGGTCTTTAAATGGAAATTAAATATTATTTACAAAAAGTATTCATTTTGTTTTCAAAAAAAAAATAAAAATAAAAAAATTTATATATTTTTTTTTTTATTTGAATTCAAATAATTTGAATAATAAAATTTTTTTTTTTTTTTTTTTTTTTTTTATCATCTATTTGTTTTTTTATTTTTTATTTTTTATTTTTTTTTGTGTGGCTGTTATATTTAAGAAAAAGGTGATCAAAGAAAAAAAAAAAAAAAAAAGAAGGTTTGTTGTGTATAAAAAATTAATTTAAAAAAATTAAATTTAAAAAAAACTTTTTTTTTTTTTAAATTATTTTTTTTTTGTTTTTATTGATTTTTTATTGATTTTTTTTTTTTTAAACCTTAATTAAACACCCCCCTTTGCACGCTAACATGCTTAAATTAAAATTAAACATTTGAAAATAAAACTGTTTTATAATTTAAATAAAAACACCAATGATTATGAACTACAATGTAATAGATAAAATTGATGTATTTGGTATGAAATAAAAATAAAATGAAATAAAAAAAAAAAGAGGTTACTAATTTAAAAAAAAAAAAAAAAAAAAAAAAAAAGACATTATAAGGCATATAAAAGATCCAGAATTTCCAAAAACATTAGAAGAATTAAAAGTTGTTAATGAAGATTGGATAACTGTTATAGATTTTGATAAAAATAATAATAATGATGAATTAAACGATAATGGTAACAAAGAAAATGTTAATAATGGATATTGTTTTATAAAGATACTATTTCAACCAACAGTACCACATTGTCACTTAGCACCAACGATTGCATTATGTATTAGAGAGAAGATTAAAGAATATCTTCCAAAGAGATCAAAGATTGAAATTTATATAAAACCAGGTACTCACCAAACAGAGGATGAAATTAATAAACAAATTAATGATAAAGAAAGAATTATAGCAGCATTAGAAAATCCCGAAATATTTCAATTGGTTAAAAAATGTATAAAAGAAGATGATTATTAAAAAAAAAAAAAAAAAAAAAATTAATAAAAAAAACAAAAATTCCTAAATCGTGTTATTTGCGATGTTGCCAAAAAAAAAAACAAAAAAAACAAAATAACATTTTTTATTGATTAAATTCAATTTATTTTATACTTTTAAGGTGATATTGTAAAACTTTATCATAGAATAAACATTCAGGTCCACTATCAGTGTTAACTATACCTGATGGATCAAACGTTGTATCATCCTCATTTTCATTATCATCAAGATCAATATAATCATCTTCTTCTTTATTAACATCAAATTCCTCTGGCAAATAGTTTGGTTTGAAAACTTTTAAAAAACTTTCTCGAGGTTTAAGTTGAAGATTTGAAGATTTGAAAATAAGTGAAACCAATTTATTTATTTTTGGAGCTCTTGATAATTGGAAGGCTAAACTGGAAGTGGGAAATTTCGGAATATCCATTAATTCAGAAACGTATTCCCTTGATGGTAATGGCACAATCTTTGTATGATAAACGAGGATGTATATTTTAAATTTATCTTGAATTGACATTTCAATATCACCTTTAACCACTGGATAACCAATGTTACCCAAACTTCGATAACTTGAATATAACAATGCATTCTTGATTTTACATAATATTTGGTCACTACTTTGTATCTTATTATTGATTTTAATGAAATCATCACCAATATCATCATTCATCATAGTTTCATTCATCTCTCTAGCGACATCTAAAACATTAAAATCAACTGGTAGTTTAATATTATATTTATTTGTAGAGCTTTTAAATCCTGCCAATACAAAGTTCTTTGATTCAATGATTGATCTTGAAAGTCTATATTGGTGAGTAGAATTATTATTATTATTATTATTACTATTATTATTATCATTATTATTATTATTATTATTATTATTATTATTACTATTATTATTATTATTGTCGTTACTATTATCTTCTAATATAAAATCATTATGGTTGAAAATATTATTATCACCTATAAATTGAATCTTCTTTTTTTTGTTTTTATTAACCTTATCATAAATGATATTGTATAATTTTAGAGAGAAATAGACAAAGTTTGGTTCATGTGAAATTGAAGTGACATTTAATAAACTTTCAATTGAACTTTGTGATAAGAGATCATTTGAAACTGATTCCAATAAATTATTCATTACTGATGGACTCTTTTCAAAGATCTCTTGAATCAATCTAAATTGAATTAGGAAATGAATACTATCGAAATGATATTTGAATGCTGTTTTATAGGAACAATTTAATATGTAATATTTAAAAAGGAATGTATTTGAAACACTGGCATAGTCTAATTCATTTGAATGAATTATCTCTTTAGAAAATCTCTTTATGAATCCATTGCCAATCAATGTTCCATCATAATTATAGTTGAAAACTATTGAAAAGTATTTCATTTGCGATTCATTCTCAATGAAATGATATAAGAATGGTTGTAATAATGATACGTCTTTTATACTAATTCTCTGTAATAATATATCCAACTCTCTAAATAATTCAATATATTTTTGAACAAAATCCACTGGAACTATACTAACACCCCCACTATTACCATCACTAATATGTTCGGATTTGAATATTTTTTCAATGGTATTGAATTTTGAAATAGTATATTCAAATAGTTGTTTTTGAGATAACATCGATAGGAAAATCTCATAATCCTTACTAGTGGTTGTTGAAGATTTGGTGGTTTCAGTATTGTTGCCATAATAGTTTGATTCTACACCATAGTTTGATAAAATTAATCTATCAAAGAATAATAGATCAAAAATATTGTTAAATGATAATTTAGTTCTAATCTTTAAATATAATGATAATGGTAATCGTACGACTTTATCACCACTACTAATACTACTACTACCAGGTTTATTCTTATAGAAACCAGATGCAGAATGATTAAATGCTAAAAGAATTGAATATATAGTTGATTTTTCTTTAATGGTTTCCATTTTACTACCAACAATTGATTCTATCCATTCAATAATTTCATTTTCTATCTTTTCTTTATTACTATTATTGTAATTAATATTATTATTATTATTGTCAATACTATTACTATTTTCAACATTAGCATTTAATAATCTTAATGATAAAAGACGAGAATAAATTAAACTGTTCTTTCTTTTTTGATTTTCAAAAGTATCATTAGGTTTTTTTAAAATTCCATCAAGTATTGAGGTATATCTCTTTGCATTACTAAAAAGACCATTTCTTAGGGATAATAGGAATAGACCTGAATAAAGTTTAGCATCATCAGGGAAACGAGTTGATAAGATTTTTTCTATAAAACTGATGTCTTCATTTGACACTGGTACCAACCTTGGATTTTTAAATATTCCTAATAATACACTGGCACTAATTGTCTCCCATTCATTCTTTAATTTAATTGAAATGATCTCCTCAGCAAATTTATAATTCTTTCGTGCTAATGATCTCTCGACTATATTTAAAAAAGTTTTATCTCTAATCTTAATATTACCTCTTACTAATAATCCATATAATTCAATTGGATCCTTTATACAATCAAATAAACTTGAATTAATAAATTTTTTGTTTTCATCTTTTTCTATTAATTTTGGTTTATCTTGTACTATTTTCTCTTTTTCCTCTTCCTTTTCTTCCTTTTCTTTTTGTTGCTCTCCTTCTTGTTGTTGTTCTTTTTCTTGTGATTGTTGCTGTTGCTCTTGTTGTTGTTCTTGTTGCTCTGGACGTTCTTGTTGTTCTTGTTGCTCTTGTTGTTGTTGTTGTTGTTGTTGTTGTTGTTGTTGTTGTTGTTGTTGTTGTTGTTGTTGTTGTTGTTCTTGTTCTTGTTCTTGTTGTTGTGGCTGCTCTTGTTCTTGTTGTTCTTGTAATTGTTGTGATTCATACTGTTGTGGTAAAGTTTTATAAAGTTCAATCCAAAGTGGATTTCTGGGTGTTGCATTGATTAATGATTTTATTGTTGACTTTGAAATTGGAACATTGTTTTTATACATTTCAGTGAAAGATTCCAATGCAGCTGTATATTTTTTATTATGAACCAACATTTGAACTGAAAGATTTGATAGAAGCTCTTCTGATGGATTTAAAGTTTTAGATAATTTAATTATAATCCCAATGATTGATTGATCCTTATTAATTGAATAAAATTTTTCTAGAATTGAAAGAGTTGTTTTATCGACAAATTTTTCGTTATCCCTGATTAAATCATTGAGTAATATATAAAATGCTCTTTTTCTCCAATTTTCACCACGCGAAAGTTTGGCCAATATTGGATTATATAAAGTTGGTTCACCTTTAAGAATTTCACGTAAGTACTCTAGACTTTGATCGAATTGAATTTTATCTGAACCTCCCTTTAGTTTGAATTTTTTTTTATGTTTTGAAGATCCATTATTTAGATATTTTCTATTGATTCCCATATCGAATCTACCAAGATAAGTTAATAAATAATGTACCATTTTCGAATTAACTTTTAAGGATTTTGGTAGACTAGATGACTGATACAATGAGAGAACCAATTTAAATGGTGCAAAGTGTGAAAATCTCCATAAAAACAATGAATTGGACAAATCAGATGCTACATATCCATATGATTGTGTATGCTCTCTGAATTTTAATATTGAATTAAAATTTATATCCGACTTAGTCAACCAAACTAGAATATCATTGTAAAGTCCACCATTTACTTTGTAACCTAATCTAAACATTAATAATAACCAATTTGAACGTTCTAATACGATTGATCTTGGTGTTTCTTTTAAATGTCTTTTAATTTTATTGTAGTTGAATATACCTTTATTATTTTTAATAGTTTTTTGATCTTTTTCTTCATTAGTACTATTTTCTTCTGCTTCCTCTTCTTCTTCTTCTTCTTCTTCTTCTTCTTCTTTTGTTTCTTGTTGTTGCTGATGTTCTTGTTCTATTTCTTCTTCAACTTCTTCATATAAACTACTATTACTTGACGATAAAACTATTTTAAAATGTTCATCATTTAATGATAACATAAATGATGGTATATAACCTGGTGAATTTTTTAATAGATTTTGAAATTCCAATTCATTTACATTTTCACCAAATTCTTTTAAGAGTTCGTTAATCTCTTTCTTTTCAAAATCTATTACCAAATCTTTTGATAGAGTTTCAAATGAAATTGGTGTTGGTGTTGAAGTTTGTGGTAATAATCCAATTAATCTTGAATGCCATGATAATCTTATCATATCAGAGAGATGTTGTTGTAAATCACTGATGTCATCTTGTGATGAAATTGAGTCTTGAAAATTTTGAATTAATTTCTTTGATAATCCTTTAGCTACAGTAACAACTATTTTTTTGTCATCTTCTATCTCCATTGGTGGTGATGATGATTCAAAAATAGTTAAAAAGTAAACTACAATTGGTAAGGCATCCAATTTTGTTTTAATTTGATCTGATGATTTATTTAAAAAAGATTTTTGGAAAAATGATATGGTTGGTAATTGTTTATAACTCTTTTTACCTAAAACTATCTGTAATATCTCTTCAATCGATTGTAAATCTTGATGTGTTAATTTATTTATAATTTCATTTTTATTTGAAAATAATTTTGATATACTATCACTAATTAATTCTTTTGTGTTTAATTTATTTGATTTTAAATCATTTCTAAAAAATTTTAAAAATTTTAAAAAATTAAAATAAATATACAAAATTAGTTTTATATTTATTAATGTTTAATTACAAATATTTATTATTATTATTATTATTATTATTTTTTACATACAATGTTTTAAAAATAATATTTTGTTTTGAGAGATAAGCTTGATTAAAACTTTGAGTAAAATTATTATTATTATTATTGTTATTATTATTATTATTATTATTTAAAATATTTGTGTTGGTATCTATTGAAGGTTTTAAAATTGTTTTTTTACAATCATTATCAAAATCTGATTTTATTATTATTGGTTTATCGATTTCTTTTGAATCAGTAAATATTGATTCTTTTGTTATTGTTGAAGCTGAATTTATTGTTGATAATGTTGTATAACTTTTTGTAAAAAATCTATTAGGAGAGTTAAATTTTAAGCATTGATTTTGGTAAATGCTTAAAAATTTAACTCGATTCATTTTATATATTTTTTTTTTTTTTTTGTTTCAACACAACAATGTTGAAGGGGGTGTGTTGGGAATGAAAAATCAAAAAAAAAAAAAAAAAAAAAAAAAAAAAAAAAAAAAAAAAAAAAAAAATGAAAAAAAATTGAAAAACGAAAAAAAAAATTAAAAAAAAAAGAAAAAAAAATTGTTTTTTTTTTTTTGCAGAAGTGAAATAATTAATTTATTATAAATTAAAATTTAAATCTCTTTAAAAGGTTATTGAAAAATCCTGGTTTACTATCAAAATTAAAATTATAATTATTTTTATTATTATTATTATTATTATTATTATTATTATTATTATTATTATTATTATTATTATTATTATTATTATTATTATTATTATTATTATTATTATTATTATTATTATAATTATTATTATTATTATTATTACTATTATTATTATTATTTGCATTGAGATTGAATTGAGTTGCTACCTTTTCGTTTGCTGGGATTTGGTAACCAAAATCTGAGTCATATTGAATTAGATCTTCTTTTACCATTGATTTTTTTTCTTTTTCTAAATTGATTTCTATTTTTATTTCTTTTTCTTTTTCTAAATTAATTTCTTGATCCAATTTATTTTTATCTATTTGATGTTCTGGTTGATTATCTAAGCTATCAAATTTTCTTTTTAATTTTTGTGACTTACAATTAATAACACCAGCCATGTTATTAAAAGATGAAATGATTGGTTTATCTAATTTTTTAAATTTTTCATTTGCATCTCTTTTATAAGTTTCGTCAAATACTACTTGACCATTAATAAAAGATGATCTTGTGTAACCATACCAATAGATATCATTTGATCTTGCAATTGCTTTTATGAATGGCATACCAAATTTTTTGAATGATTTTGAAAATAAATGAACCAATTGATTCAATGTATCTTGATCAGTTGGTAAAATAAATTTCTTTGGACCACTAGCCACTCTAATAATTTCAAAATTTAAAGAATTTTCAATAATGATTGGTTCTTCATTGTGATGAATGTATTTAAATGACTTTACACTTGAGATATTACCCAATTCAATATTTAATGAATTTATAAAATTTAATGCTCTTTTTTCATCTTCATTTTTTAATTCAGATTCAATAATTTCTTTTTTACCATTAACTTTTTCAATTCTTTTTAATAAATCTTTAATATTTCCTGCTTCATTTAGTTTAATATTTTGGTAATTTTTACTTATGTTTTTTTTTATTTTGAAATTTGATTAATTAATTAATTAAATAATTAAAATTTGTTGTATATTTTTTTTTTTTTTAAAAATAAAAAATTAAAATAAATATTTTAAATAGCCTACAAATGATTACTCATTGTTTTAAATAAAAAAAATTAAATATAAAATTCAAAAGAGAACGTTTTGGGAAGTATTTTGTTTTTCGAAAAATAACTTTGCAAAATTTTTTTTAAAAAAAAAAAAAATAAAAAAAAAAGGGTTTGGAAAAAAAAAAAAATTTTAAAAAAAAAAAAAAAAAAAAAAAAAAATTAAAATATTTTATAATAATAAAATGATGATTAATTTGGACAAAATGACATATTTCAAACAAAAATGAATAAATTAATACTTGATATTGTCCAATCTAATATTTAAGATTTCATCACGCTTTTTGAAAAAAAATAAAAAAATAAAAAAAATAAAAAATAAAAAAATAAAAAATAAAAAATAAAAATTAAAATAAAAAAACACAACGTTTTTTTTCGATAATTTCAAATATTCCACGAAATAACAAAATAATAAATATCTCAAAATTTTTTTTTTTTTTTTTTTTTTGTTGAGCATGAAAATTTTTTTTTATATTCCATTTTTTTTCTTTCAAATATTACAAAAATAATTATTTTTACATTATAATTAGACTAAAAAAATATAAATAATTAAACCAATACCTATTATATATTCATAAGATGGAAGCAATCGAAGAAACACCCATTCAAATTGAAAAAGATATTACCACCACTTCAACATCAACTCCAACAACAACATCAACTACACCAACAACATCAATTACCACCACCACCACCACAACAACAACAACAACAACAAACAAAGAAATTAAAAAAAAGAAAAGAAATACTTTATTACCAATTGAAAGTATTATTTTAAATATAAATAAAAATGATTATTCATTATTAAATAAAACCAGAGGTCAAAAGAGAGCCAAGGAAACCTATGATTATTTACTTGGTAATATTGTTAATAGTAAAGTGGATATTCAAAATTTATTCGGCTATGAATTAGTTGGACCAACAGAGAAAGAATTAAGCGTTTACTTTATCCAATTCCCAAAGCAATCACCATTGGCCATCACCTCTCAAGACTTAACTGATTATCTTAAAAACAATTACACAACTGATCAATTGAATAAAGTTACACCACCAATTTCTGTTGATACCATTTTGAAATCAGTAGACCTTAATGATAGTGGTTCAATTGAAATTGATGATTTCGTTGATTACATTCAAGAGAAAATTATCGAGGAATCAAAATCTTTAGGTTTAATCGTTGAAATTGATTCTGAAGATGAAAAACCAAAGAAAAGGGTTAGAAAACCAGTTACTGTAGTTAAAAAGCAATCAAAAGCTGAAAAAATCTCAAAAACTGTAAAGAAATCCCCAACTAAAAAAGCCACAAAAGAAAAAAAAACACCAAAGGCTTCAAAAGAAACAAAAACTCCAAAAACAAAAACTATTGTCACCAAACCAAAGAAAGAAAAAGTTGCAAAGAAATCAAACATTAAATATAATTTCGAAAAGAATAGTAATAATACTACCACCTCTTCAACAGAATCAAATAATCTATTTGAAGGTTCAGGTATTGGAGGTAAAGATACAGTCATGTGGCAATATAGATTTGGAAATGCTTGGTTAGACTATGCTATTCCAGCCTCTGACATCACTGAACTGGCTTATCAAGATTGGTTATTAAATAGTTTTATCGATGTTAGATCGGTTCAATCTGGTCAATGGTGTTACCAAATTGACTTCAAACAAATGACTCAAACAAATATTCAACATCACGATCACACTTCACGTCAAATTAGAAGAGTCATTCAAAAAAGTAAAACAAAATAACCTCAAACATTACTCAACCTCTGAAATTAGAGGAATTTTTAAAGAAAAAAAAAAAAAAAAAAAAAAAAAAATTAACTTTATTTTGTAATATAATAAACCTTAAAAAAAAAAAAAAAAAAAAAGAAGCCATAGTTTTCAAAAAAAAAACTTTTTCATAAAGAAATATCAACTGATTCCTTTCAAATTAATGTTGGTTATTATTGTAAAAAGCACTTGGCACAAATTTGTTCAATGTTTTATAATTTTAATTTAATAAAATTTTCAAAAAAAAAAAAAAAAAAAAAAAAAAAAATTTTAATAAAAAAAAAAAAAAGATATTTAAAAAAAAAAAAATTAATAATAAAAACAAATCAACAATCATTATTAATTACAAAGATAACCTATAATTTTAAAAAGGTAATTATTAATTATCATTGAAAGTTTACAATAAATTTTTTTTTTTTTTTTTTTTAACAGATCTTTTATTTTTTTTTTTACCCTTTTTGTATATTAATTAAAACTATTTTTTTTTAATATATTCATAAAAAAAAAAAAAAATATAAAAAATATTTAAAAGAATTTTTTATAAAAAAAATAATTCATTCTCTTATAAAATAAATATATATATATTAAAAAAAAAACAAATAAAGTAAAGAATTTATTTATTAAAAAAAAAAAGAAATTAATTTCTAATTTTATCTAATTTATAATTTTTTTATAAAACAGAAATGGAAACTGAAAAATCACATACCGAAGTTAAGGTCGCTCAAGATTTAGAGAAATTAAAAGTCGATGATAAACATAAGGATGAGAAGAAGGATAAAAAAGATAAAAAAGATAAAAAAGATAAGAAAGACAAGAAGGAAAAAACTCCAGAAGAAATTGAAGCCAAACGTTTAAAGAAAGAAGCCAAAAACAAAGATAAGACACCAGAGGAATTAGAAGCCAAACGTTTAAAGAAAGAGGCCAAAAATAAAGATAAAACACCAGAAGAAATTGAAGCCAAACGTTTAAAGAAAGAAGCCAAAGAAAAATCAAAATTAGAAGGTAAAAAACATGATAAAGATGGCAAGGAAGATAAAAAGGATAAAAAGGATAAAAAAGATAAAAAGGATAAAGACCATGAAAAGAAAGATAAAAAAGAATAAATAATCCTTTCTAAATTTTTTTTATTTTAAATAAAATAAAATAAAATAAAAAAATTTGAAAATCTTTATTTATTAAAAGTACAATGGCTAAAAAAAAATTCTTTTTTTACTTTCTTTTTTTTTTTTTCATATTAATATATATACAGCACCTAAGTATATTTTTGGTAAAAGAAAACCATCACAAATGTAACCAAAAGTATATGTTGAATTTGGTTGAATTTGGGCATACCACGGTAATTGATATACTGATTTATTTTTACTCATACCCCAAATATCATTCAATTTCACAGTGTCCTCAATTGCAATGATTAAATTTTGAACAGGATGAATATTTTGGTTTATTATATCAACTGAAACTTGCATTTTTGCATCCATATCATTATTGTTATGCCATTTATTTGTAATTGTTGATTGAAATACAATTTTACGAGTACTCTCATCAATACATTTACTTAAACCTGATTCTGAATCTTCAATACATCGATGTCCTTGTAAACAAGAATTCCTTATACATGAAAATGGAACTTTATATTCATTACAATATATTTCTGTTATAAATGAACATATTATTAATAAATTTATTAAAAGTTTTAATGATTTTATCATTTTTATTTATATTTTTTTTTTTTTGTAAAATTATTTTATTATTGATTTAATAAAAATGATTGATTGCAAAAAAAAAAAAATAAAAAAAAAAAAAAAGGTTAAATACTTTGTTTTACCTTTTTATAAAAAAAAAATAACAATAAAAATAAAAATAAAAATTTAAAAATAATAAAAAAATTTAAATAATTACAATTTACAATAAAAATTGAATAATATTACTAAAGATAAATATATTTAGTATTAGTTTTTTTGATTCAATCAATAACACCCCAAAAAAAAGAAAAAAAAAAAAAGTGATTATTAATTTTTTTTTGAATTCAAATCTATAGATTTTATGTGTGTTTAGATATTTTATCTTAAAAATAATAAAATAAAAAAAATTTATTTAACCATTCATCTATATTTATATATTATAATATATCTTTATAAAAATTTTAATCTGTAAATGAATTGTTATGATATTCATTTTTTTTTTTTAAAAAAAATTTTTTATATCTATTTTCTTTTTTTAAAAAACAAATAAAAAAATGGATAAATAAAGAAATTGTAAAAAAAAAAAGAAAAAAAAAGAAAAAAAAAAAAAAGATAGAGAAAAAAAAAAATTATTGAATTATAATATTTAATTAAAAGATTTTTCTTGCAATAAAACCTTTAAAACACCACCAACTAAATATAAAGAGCCAGTGACTAAAACCTTAACATTTTTAGTCCCATTTTCAGAGAGTTCCTTTGCTAATTCAATTGAAGATTCAATACTATCGGCTGGAATACATTGATGAGTTTTATTTGATAATTTATCATAACATTCGACTACAAAATCTTCCCATGTTGACGATTCTGTTATTGTTGTTGAAGCAGCATTATCAGGGGTTGTCGTTGAGGGTGTTGCTTGAGTTAATTCTTTAATATAATATTTTTTATCGATTGGTTTTTCAATGATAATATTTGGAATTATAGCTTTATCAAAAATTGGAATTTCTTTATCATTGATTGATTGAATGATTGGTTTTAAGAAACTACTTGGATTTCTACCACCTGTACTATTGAATAATAAAATATAAACGGTATCATTGTTATTATTATAATTCTTTACGATTGATTTCCACCAATTTAACATAACAATCGAACTTTCAACGGTATGAGCGCCATCTAAATAGAAATCCATATTTGGAAAATGTGTTGGATTTGTAAAATGTTGGGCACGACCAGCCCATTCACAATTTTTCAAACCCAATTCAATCGATTTCAATAGTGGTGTAAATTGAGAGACATTGTAATTATTTGTTTCATATCTATATCGACTATGATTATCAGTAGCAATGAAAATCTCGTTTGAGTCTTTAAAATTTTGTTTTTTAAACCAACAATTTGCTAAAGCTATTGCCAATGATGCATTCTCTAATTGATGCTCACCTTTTAATCCAATCGATTCAATTTTACCATTACCACCAATGGTATATTGATCAATAGATGGCACTATAGCCAATGGTGATTTAACTTGATTTGAATGATTAACTAAAACATTCATTGCTTCTGGTAATTGTGAAGCAACAGTGAATACTGGAATACCAGCTTTCATGATACCAGCTTTTTCTAAGGCGATTTCGGCCAAAGTATTACCTAAAAGATTTTGATGATCATAACCTAACGCAGAGATACCAGTTACCATTGGTTTTGGGAAAATGTTTGTTGAGTCCATTCTACCACCAATACCAACCTCTAAGATTGTACATTGAATATTTTCATCTTGAAAGATTTTCAATGCCATTAAAGTTAGGTATCTAAAGTAGTTTGGTAATTGTGTTTGAAAATCTTTAACCAATAAATCCCAACATTGCCAAAAATATTTAGAAAACATCTCTTTACTAATCATTTCACCATTGATACGAATACGTTCTCTAACACTAATCAAATGTGGTGATGTGAATAAACCTGTACTAAACCCTTGTTCCCTAATAATCGATTCAGTGATTGCACATGTACTACCTTTACCTTTGGTACCTGCAACATGAATAATAGACTCTCTATTCAAATCAATATCCAATGTTTTACAATAATCTCTCATCTCTTCCATTAGCATTTTGGTACATTCCTCTTTGTTATCTCTTCTCTCTTTAGTCCATGTTACTATCACCGATTGATTCGATTGAAGTGATAATAACGCATTTACAGATTCTTCATATGATCTATCTTTTGCTGAATATAACATATTTGATTTAGGTTTATTATCGATTTTATTACTGTTTATTTTTGTAGTGGTAAAATTAAGTTTTTTAAAATTATTATTATTAATACTATTATTGTGAATAATTTGGTTTGATAGTATTAATGAATTATTAACAATTTTTGTAGGCGGTATATTTTTAAAATATTTAGGTATATTATTTAATATTTGTCGTTTTAATAATACTCTATTCATTCAACCTATAACTTTTTTTTTTTTTTTTTTTTTTTTTAGTTTTGGTTTTTTTTTTAAATAAAAAAAATGAGTCATTAAGTAAAAACTGTTTTTTTAATTTTTTTTAATTTTTTTTAATTTTTTTTTTTTTTCAAATAATCTTTAAATCGTTATCTTTCCATTTGGGTTTTTTTTTTTTTTTATCTTCTTAGATTCTTCTTTAAAAAAAAAAAAAAAAAAAAAAAAAAATTAAAATAATAATACCAATATTTTATATGCGAAATATATAAATAAATATAATTCTACAAATAATAATATAAACATCTCAAAGAATTTTTAATTTCATTGTTGTATATTAAAAAAAAACGATAAAAAAAAAAAAAAAAAATTAAAATATCTAAAAAAAAAAAAAAAAAAATTTTTTGTTCCCATAAGACAATTAAGCGGCTATTTACTTTTAAAAAAAATCAATATTAGCTGACAGACTTTTTAGATTTAAATTTGCGAGGTAAGCAAGGTTGTTGGTTTACTGACAATCTTGTGTTGGATATTTGGTTTTGGTTGGGTATTCTATTTTATTTCGCTAGATCAAAATTCACTAAAAACCCTCAGTTGGACTTCACATGATACCTGAGTTCCGTTAGGTGAAGATATTTACAAACATTTAAATTTTTTTAAAAAAAAAAGCAACAAAAAAAATTAAACCAACAACTAAAATTTTTTTTTTTTTTTAATATTCAATCTCAAGTTGCACAAATTTCTTTAAACTGTGTATTTGTATTTTCAAATAAAACAGTTAGAATAAAAAGGTTACAATACTACATAAAATCTGGATATGGATTTGCAAAATAATTTCAACCCTCAACTAATTTCATAGTTCATTTGTTGAGATTTGATAATTGCTTTTTCTTGTATGGAGTTTAAAGGGTCAAAGGTTATTTTGCAGATCCATGTCTTTTTTTTTTTTAATATTAATGATTATTGTATGACCTTAGTCTCAACAATAATAAAGTTTATTTATTTATTAGGTTTTTTTTTTATATGTCTTTTAAGTGATTGTTATTTTCTCCTATGAAATTTTATTTTATATGAAAAAGTCAACGAAGAGGGTCTATCCGAGTATTTCGCTAGAATTCTGAGGAGAGGTTCAATCTCGGCAGATCCATGTCCAGATGTTGTGTAGTATTATGGATATGTAGTTAAGTGGTATAATGTTCTAACTGGTACAATAACCTCAACTGATAATACTATCAACCGACAAAACTCCTCAGAATTCTAAAGTACTTCAAACGACGCCGAGGATCGATCCCGCGTCTTCCATAGGAGAGGCCTTTTAAAAGATTTTCAAGGGGGAAATCCGAGAATCGAACTCAGGACGCTATCACCCTAAGATAACATTATACCACTTAACTAATTTCCCTAATCTATCTATTTTTGAAGAGAATTTTGGCGAACTCAATTTTTAAAATTTTTTATTTTTATAGAAAAAAAAATAAAAAAAGTTGGGAATGTTTTTTAGAATTTATATTTTTCATTTTAAATTATTAATTATAATATTAATAGTAATCATTTTTATTATTTATTATTTTCTATTATAATGGCCCATTAGTTATTAAAATTATAATTTAGATTTATTTTTTTCAGAGTCAACGATTTTAATGACTTGATTATTATCACAATGAATTTGAAGGTCTTCAAAACGCCAATCATAAAAGTTTGCACTGTTTTTATCTAAACGAGCATAGATTACAGCTTCTTGAGCGCCACCATCATAACCTTTGAATAGATCATCCTCTGGTAAAACGATTGGTGCAACTGGTGGTTGACCATCTTTTGGAGCTGGTGGTGGAGGTGCAATGAAACGAGTGATTGGAATTCTAAGTACTGTCCAACTTTTGTATCCACCTTCTTCATTTTGAACCCAACCAAATATTGGATTTACAAAACATTTATACCATTTAATACCTGTGATATGTCCACCGAATGCTCTCAATACATCGATATCACTATCCACCAATTTCATCGTCATTTTATATGGTAAAGTATTTCTAAGATATGATTCATAGAATAAAAAGAAAATACTACCTGTTATGCTACCAATAATTGTTCCCCATTTTAATTTTGATATAATTTTTTCTTTTAATGTTTTTGGTTTTTCTGGTTCTGGTTCTGGTTTTTTTTCTTCATTATTTTCAGTTTTTGCTTTTTCTTCTTCAGTTTTTACCTTTTCTTCTTCAGTTTTTACTTTTTCTTCTTCAGTTTTTACTTTTTCTT
This sequence comes from Dictyostelium firmibasis, assembly GCA_036169595.1. Lineage (NCBI taxonomy): Eukaryota > Evosea > Eumycetozoa > Dictyosteliales > Dictyosteliaceae > Dictyostelium > Dictyostelium firmibasis. The sequence goes on along the minus strand of CM069765.1, from coordinate 1,858,908 downwards.
CTTCAGTTTTAGGTTGTTGTTCTTCAGTTTTTGGTTGTTGTTCTTCAGTTTTAGGTTGTTGTTCTTCAGTTTTAGGTTGTTGTTCTTCAGTTTTAGGTGGTTGTTCTTCAATTTTTTGTGATTGATGTTGTTGTTCGGTTTCTTGTTGTTTTTGTTCGTTTATTGGTTCATTTTTATTTGATGTTGGTGATTGAGAAGAAAATGTGAATTTATTATTTGTAAAATAGTTTCTTGTTGATATATTATATAAATTGGATTGATTGTTTTTAGGTTGAAATGGTACAGTGGTTATGTAGGCTGAAAATTTAATATTTTTATTACCATTATTATTTATGATGGCATTATTAAAAATTTTAATTAAATTTTTTGAACGATTCATTATTATTATTTTTGAACTCAATGAAAAAACACGTTTTAAAAAAAAAAAAAAAAAAAAAAAAAAAATGCAAAAAATAAAAAAAAATGTGAAATTTGAAAAATAAATATAAAAAAAAAAAAAAAAAAAAAAAAAAAATTTATCCTTTTTTTATTTTGTTTTCTTATAAATATAAAAAAAAAAATTTATCCTTTTTTTATATTTGATATCATTGGAAATTGAATATAAAAAATTTTTTTTAAAAGTTTTCACTCATTAAACAATTTTTTGTGTGTGACTGAATTGTACTGATTTGTAAACCAAAAAAAAAAATTCAAAGAAAAAAAATATCTTTTTTTTTTAAAAATTTTTTTTTAATTTTTAATTTTTATAATTTTTTTTTTTTTTTATCATTCTTAACCTTATCTCTTATTTTTTTAATTTTTAATTTTTTCCATTTTTTTTTTTTTTTATTTTTTTTTTTCTACAAATTTTTATTATTATTTCAATTTCTTTTTATTTATTTTAAATTCTTTTCAAAAAAAAAAAAAAAAAGAATGAGTTGGAAAAAAACCAGTACTAATAATGAACAACCATTGTTACCACCAATACCAACATTATTTAAAGATGTAACATTTTATATATTAGGATTATCATTTAGTGATACAACATCATTAAAATCAACGATTAAAAGTTATGGTGGTGATGTTGCATTTCAATTAAATAAGAATGTTAAATTCTTATTAACCACTAAAGAACAAGTTGAAAAGAATTGTACAAAAATACAAACAGCAATCAAATCAGCAACAATCGATATCTTATCAAAAGATTTCATTCAACATTGTATAGTAAAAAGATACTATTCAATAGATTTCATTCAAGAATTTAAATTAATTAATAAAGAGCTGATAATTAATGAAAAACAACAACAACAAAATGATAATAAATCATCATTTGGATCATTAGAGTCATTAGAGTCAATATTATCAAAATTAAAATTAGAAATTAAACAACAACAACAATCATCATCATCATCACAACAACAACAACAACAACAACAACAACAACAACAACAACAATCTAAACAACAACAATATAATCAATTGGAATTAATAAAGAATGAAAAGAAATCAATTAAATTATTTATATCATCAACATTTTTAGATATGGAAATAGAGAGAGAAGCAATTGTAAAATATTTAATACCAGAGATTAGAGATTATTGTAATGAAAGAAATATTGATTTTAGTTTTGTTGATATGAGATGGGGTTTAACAGAGAGTAAAGATATTTTAAAGAAATCAACCATTGCCACTTGTCTACAAGAGGTATCATCTTGTAATTATTTCATATCTTTATTGGGTGACAGATATGGTTGGTCATCTGGTGATGAATACATTGAATCATTTAATTTAGCAAAGATCTACTATCCATGGATTGATTCTCATATTGGTAAATCAATTACAGAGTTAGAAATTTTACAAGCAACAACTATAACACCAAAATTTAATTTGTTTTATTTTAAAAATCAATCATCACCATCACCATCATCACCACTAACAACAACAACAACAACAATTGAAGAGTTAATTGAATCAGAGGAATCATTAAATAAATTAAAAGAATTAAAAAATCAAATTTTAAATGAAAAACAACAAAATAAAATTTCAAACTTTTTAAATACTGAAAATTTAATTACAACAATATATAGAGATTTAATTGAAAGAATTAATAGAGAGTTATTAATATCAAATAATGGAGTTGTTTCAAACAATATTGATAATTTTCAAAAAGTTAAAGATGATCAAAATTTAGAGGTTAATAAAAATTCATCATATCTTAAATCATTATTGAAACAAGAGTTTATAAAGAATTACTCATTCGATAAATTGAATCAATTTATATTTGACGATGGTATAAATATTGAGAATTCAATTCAATCTAAACCAAAACCATTTTTAGTTGCATCGGCAATAGGTGGTGGTAAATCAACGATATTGGCTAATTGGGTGAAACAATTATCAGTTAGTAATCTAGTTGATCCTAAAAAAACATTGGTAGTTTGTTTTTTCATTGGTATAACTGCAAATAATAAGAATAGAATAGAGTTACTTCGTCAACTATTTTCAATCATTAAATTACAATATCAAGTTTCAATACCATTAAGTGAGGATCCATCATCATTAAAAGAGGAGATAAACTATTGGTATGGTATAGCAACAAAAGATGGTAGAAATTTAATTATTATCTACGATTCAATAGATACGATTGAAAAAGGTACAGATGAAACATTGTCAGAGGCATTATTAGATTTAATACCATCACGTTATCCAGAGAATGTAAAGATAGTGGTATCATGTTATACCGATAACTATGATGAATTGGTTAACCATTTTCAATTGGATAAGGATAAAGATACATCAATTTTAACTGGTTTCACAGAACAACAACAAATATTAGACTTTTCAAAATCTTATTTATCAATGTTTAAAAAGGAGTTAACACCTGTACAAATTGAAATTCTAAAGAAATTCTTAGAGCCATGTTCATCTCCATTATTTTTATCAAGTGTATTGGGCGAATTAATTACAATTGGTAATTATAAAACATTGAATGAGAAATTAATTATGTTATTATCAAGTCAATCTATTTTCAATTTCTATTTAGTTCAATTATCAAGATGGGAGTCTGATACATCATTCCCAAAGAATTTGGTTACCGATATAGTTCAATTAATTTATTTATCCTCTAATGGTTTATATGAACATGAAATTCTATCTACATTAAAATTAAAATCAAGTTATGGTTTCTTCTCACAATGTCGTAATCTTTTCACAGTATTAGGTGGTGGTTCAAATTATTTCACAATTTTATCACCATATTTAAAATTAGCAATTGGTTTAAAATATTTTGGTAATAAAAAAGATGGTCAATTATTACCAATAGAATCAAGATTATTATCAAATCTTTCCGAATATTTTGAAAATTCTTCGACAACATCAATAATTATTAAAAATAGTTTAAAAAGAAAAATTGATTATTTACCTAAAATTTTAATATCAATGAATGATAAATCAAAAGTCCAAGAGTTTTTATTAAATCTTGAAAATATTAATCAGTTATCTAAATCAGAGATTGGTAAATCACAAATCCATCAATATTGGAATTTCATTGGTATTAATGGTGAAAACTTTAAGGAGATTATTAATCTCTATAAATTTAAATGGGCACAGTATTGTAATGGTACACCGCCATTGGAAGAGTTGTCAACTACAACCTATAACATTGGTTGTTTATTTGAACATTTATCAATGTATGATGAAGCCTATTCATTCATTGAAAAATCTCAAGATTATCATATTCAACTCTATGGTGATAGCCATCCAAGTGTTGCAAATGATTTAAAACGTTTAGTTTCAATTAATATTAAACGTTCGAAATTGGAGCAAGCAAGTTATCAATCTGAAAAACTTTTAACAATTACTGAACAATTATTTGGAAAAGAACACTTGGGAACCGTCGAGTCTTTGTTATTAAATGGTTTAACATTTAAGAAACAAACTCAATATTCAAAATCTTTAGAATATTATAAATCTTGTTTAAAAATTCTCTATAGATTCCTTGGTTATAATCAATCAAATTTATTCATTGAAGAGAGAAACAATGGAAACAATAACTATGGCAATGTAGAAAATGATGATTTAAATTCACCAATTTATTTCAATATTAGATTGGGTGAAATATTTCAATCGATCGCTGATATCTATAGAAAATTAGGTAAATTTGATTTTGCATTAAATTATTATAACAAGACTTTGACAATTTATAAAAATCTAAAGAAAGAAACTCATCATTGTTTCTCTGAACTTTATAAGAATTTGGGTTTAGTATCTAAAAAGATTGGTGATTATCAAATTGCAATCGATTACTATGAAAAGAGTTTATCAATTGTTGAGAATAACTTTGGAAAAGACCATGTGGAGTATGGTTTCATCCTATGTGATTTAGCCGATACAAAAAGAAAACAAGAACAATATATTGAAGCCGAACAACTTTACAATCAATCTTTAGATATTTTAAAGAGAAAATTAAATCAAGACACATCCATTGAAATCGCTGAGATCTACAATGATTTAGGTTTAATTAGAAAGAAACAAAGTAATTATAAAGAGGCCATTGCATTCTATAAACAATCGATTTCAATCGCTCAAAAATCACTTGGTAAATCACATTTGAAAATCTCATTTTTCAATTTAAATCTTGCTGATTGTTATAGAAAAATAGGTGACTATAAAACTAGTGAACAATTTTATTCAAAATGTTTATTGATTACTCAAGATAATCTTGGTTATGATCATATTGAAGTTGCAGAGATTTTAAATTCTATAGGTTTGGTTTACAAGAAACAAGGTAAATATCAACAAGCTGAAACTCAATATAAACGTGCAATCATTATTGTAAATAAATCTTTAGGTTCTGATAACTATAAAAATGGTATCTATATGAACAATCTTGCTGATATCTATAGAAAATTGGGTTCTTATGAAATGGCTAAAACTTATTATAATAAGGCTTTGACTAACATTGAAAAAGCATTGGGTAAAGAGCATTCTGAATACGCTGAAGTCCTTTATTGTATGGGTTTATTAAAATTATCATTAGAAGAATACCAAGAATCAACTAAATTAATTAATCAAGCCATTACTATAGTTTCAAATCATTTCTCACCAAAACATGTTAAAATTGGTATCTTTAAAAACTCTTTGGCCGAGGTATTAATAGCTCAAGGTAAAGCATTGCCAAATCCACGTGAATTCGCAAGTAATCATCAAGAGATCACAAACATTAGATCTTTGTTTGAAAGTTCTTTATCAATCTTAGAAACTGAATTTGGTACGGACCAACATCCAGAAATAGCTGATATCTTTATCAATATGGCCGAATTTGAATTTCAGTTTGGTAGTCATTCAAAATCTTTAGATCACTTTAAAAAAGCTTTAGAAATTATTTCAATTATTTTCGATGAAAATCATTCAAAATATCAATTAATTTCTGATAGAATTAGATATTTTTAATAAAAAAAAAAAAAAAAATTCTTTTGTAATAATATTTTAAATTAAATAAAAAAAAAATTATCTTTTAATTTTATTTTCAATTTATATAATTTTATTTTATTTTATTTCATTTTATTTTTTCTTACCAAGCTTCTAATAAATTAAAAATTGATCCATAATATTCAGGGTTTGTCGCTGGTAAAACACCAAAAATAAAACCAATTAACCCAATTATAAAACAAGCACCAACCACTAAAAAAGTTCAATAAAATTTAATTTAATAATAATAATAATAATAATTTTTAATGAAATTTATAAAATAATATTTACCTTTTTTATTTTCATGATCAGAAATACCACCAAAATCAGGTAATCCCATTATATTACAAAAAGAATGAACAATGAAACAAGCTAAAATATTACCAGTTCTAAAGAAAAGGAAAGCCGAGTACATTCCAAACAAAGAGGTGAAACAAACTTGAACAAGTACTTTAATAAGATTAATAAAATAATTTCCTTTTTGGAATATATGATGAGCATGTGCAAATCCAAATAAAAATGGTGATAGTATAATGATATAACGTTGACTAAATCCACCAAAAAATAATATTGGACATATAACTGATCTAAAAACTAATTCTTCTACTAATGGTCCAACGATTATGTCACGTAGTGTTTCAATATCATGTGATATATTTAAAAAATCTCTATCCATTACAATTGGTCCTAAAAATAACATCATCGTCAATAATAATGGTACTATTGAATTGATTATATCCCAAAGACTTGTTGGTATACCAATAATTTGTAAAAATATATAAAATTTCTTTTGTTATAATTTTGATGATTAGTTATCAGTTTTTAGAAAGGTAGATAATAATAATAATAATAATTTTACATACATTATTTGAATTTGGTATAAATGTATATAATAAAATTAAAGAAACAATAGTTGAAAAGAAAACTCTTGTGATTCTTTTTTTTATAACTTCAGGGTCATTTCTGTTTGTTGATTTATTTCTAAAATAAATACTCAAAACGAAAAATAATGATATAAAAACACAAACTATGCTTGATTTAACTTGACCAATTGGCCCTGGTAATAATTGATCTCTATTATTTACAATATATTCTTTATTTATTTCATTATACATAATATTTGATTCCATTTATAAAAAAATAAAAAAAACTGAAAGTAAAAAAAAATGACCAAAAAAAAAAAAAAAAAAAAAAAAAAAAAAAAAAAAAAAGTGTGGTTATTTTGTGTCAAACTCGATTGTCATATGACACTTTTTTTTATTTTTTTTAATTGTTTTTTTATTTTGTTTATTGTTGCGCTAACCACATCGATCTATATTTTCCTTCTAATTCCAATAGTTGTTGATGATTACCACGTTCCAAAATAATACCACCAGTACCTAAAACAATGATTTCATCGGCGTCAACAATTGTACTTAAACGATGAGCAATCATGATAGTGGTACGACCTTTAAATAATTCTCTCAATGCATCCATAATTAATTTCTCTTTTTCAGTATCCAAAGAGGAGGTTGCCTCATCATAGAAAACGATTGGAGAATCCTTTAGGATAGCACGTGCAATTGAAACTCTTTGTTTTTCACCACCAGAGAGTTTCAAACCACGCTCACCTACGACAGTATCATAACCATTTTTCATATTTAATATAACTTCATGAATATGAGCTGCACGAGCAGCATTTTCAACTTGTTCTTTGGTTGCATTTGGATTACCATAGGCAATATTATAGTAAATAGTATCATTGAATAATACTGTATCTTGTGGTACTACACCAATGTGCTTTCTTAAACTCTCCAATTGAATTCCTCTAATATCTTGACCATCAATTTCAATAGAACCGGATGAAACATCATAGAATCTATACAACAATCTCAATAATGTTGATTTACCAGATCCTGATGAACCAACGATTGCAATTCTTTTACCACCTTCACATTCAAATGATACATTATTTAATACTTGTACTGAATCGTTATATTTAAATGAAATATCTCTAAATACAATTGTACCATTTTCTAATTTCAAAGGTTTTGAATTTTCGTTGTCCTAAAAAAAAGTAATAATTTTCTTGTTAAAAAAAAAAAATAATAGATTTTGAAATGCATAATCCTATTCTATATAAAAACTTACAGATATTTTTGGATTTAAATTTAATAAAGAGAATAAGTGATCCATATCAACTAATGATTGTTTAATTTCTCTATAAACTGTACCTAAGAAATTTAAAGGTAAAGATATTTGAAATAATAAACCATTCACCAGAACCAAATCACCAACGGATAGATCACCTTGAACTACACCTTGAGATGCCATAATCATCATTGCGGTCATAGAGAGTGAAAATATTAGAGATTGACCAAAATTTAAAAATGATAAACTACTAGTGGTCTTTAAGGAAGCTTTATCATACTCTTTGAGATAGTTATGATAACGATCTATCTCCAAAGCATCGTTATTAAAGTATTTTACAGTTTCAAAATTGATTAGAGAATCCATCATTTTATTACTTGCTTCATTGTCCATCTTATTCATTTTCACACGAAATTGAGTTCTCCATTTAGTTACTTTTACTGTGAATATAGTATAGGCAGCGATAGTTGCCAATGATAATGCTGAATATTGCCAACCTAATGTTGTATACATTACATAGCTTACCAATGAAATTTCAAATGCAGTTGGAACAACATGAAACAATAATGAATTCAATAAGAAATTTATACCACGACCACCTCTATCTATAATACGTGATAATGAACCAGTTTGACGTGATAGATGAAATGTTAAATCCAATTGATGTAATCTTTTGAATGTGCTACATGATACATCACGAATTGCATCATGTGAAACCTTTGAGAATACGGTTTGTCTGAGTTCTTGAAAACCATTGGATGTTATCTTCACTGCACCATAGGCTAATAATAATCCCAATGGTAATGTTAACATCTCCGATTGTGTTGTTGTTAAACTATCAATTATATCTTTAAATATAAATGGTATTTGAACTGTCAATACTTTGGCAGTCAATAATAATACAACCGATGTTACAATTCTAATCTTTGAATTATTATTATCTTTTGGCCATAAATATTTAAATACTGTCTTTAACATTGACATTGTTGAATTTTTGGTTTCTTTTTCTTGTTCTTTATTATCTGTTGTTGTTGTTGGTGAGGTGGTGTTGGTGGTTGCGCCATTTTCCCCAACATTTTGTTGCTGTTGTTGTTGTTGTTGTTGTTGTTGTTGTTGTTGCTTAGTTTCTTTTAAATTTGAATAATGTCTATGAAATAGTGTTTTATGATCATGTGATATTATTTTATTAAAGTCATTTAAAATAGTGCCTCTATTATTAAAATTGGTATTATTTATATTTTGTTTAAAGGATAATATCGAAGATAGGCTTGAAATTGAATGAAAACAACTTGGCCTACTTAATATTCTATTCGATACTCCATGTATACCAATTCTATTAATTGAGTACATGATTTTATCGTCTGTGTGTTCAAAATATGAAATGAATTTTTTTTAAAAAAAAAAAATAAAATAAAATAAAAAAAAAATAAAAATTAAAATGAAAATTGGTGTAAAAAAATGCAAAAAACTCGCAATTTAAATTATTAATTAATCTTAATCTTTAGACGTTCATTGTGTTATTTTTTTTTTATTTTTTATTTTTTTTAAATTTTTATTGTGGTTAGAAATAAAAATTGTTAAAAATATTGAATCACTATATAATTCAACAAAGTTCAATCCAAATTCTTTAACATAGAAATATTTTTAACAACTTCTTTATTAGTAGAAGGAACAATAAAGGAATTTACGAAATGTTTAACAATTCCAAACTATGTTATACTCTACTTTTGACAGGATATTTGATTTTTGGAATTTTTGAAAATCTCATATTATCTAAAGATCTTAATTATTTTATTAGTTAGTATTTGGGTATTTTATTTTTCTATAGCAATTTGCTTTTTGTAAGGTGATTTTTATTTATTTAGTGTTAAGTTGATAGTGTGGTGGTAGTTTGGGGTACCTCTAAGGTTGTTAGTGTTTGTTGAGGTGAGACTATGAATGCTTTGTTGTTTTTTTTTTTTTTATGAGTGTGGGTATGAAAAAAACTTTACACAAAAATAATGAGTGTAATATGTTAATAGGACAGATAGAGGATTATAACAAAATTAATGTGGCCATACCCCACAAATTCTCAGTGTTTGATATTTGTTATTGTATGAGCTGGAGATGACCGAATTCATTCCAAACCCCAGAAAAGCTATCGGCTATTTCGACTAATAAATACTACTAGTTAGCAGGTCGAGGTCTCGTCCGTTATCAGAATTGATTTTTTTTTTTTTTTTTTGTTGTTGTTTTTTTTTGGAAGTCGAGCTTTTTTCCAGTTGATTATGAGGTGTGTTATTTATGACCACGTTACCTCGTGGTATGACCCAAGGCTCGAACCAAGGCCACGGACACTGTGTGATTCAGCGCAGAACCACTACTTATAGCCTCCAATAATGAGGGTTTAATTATGACCACGTTATTTTTTTTTTTTTTTTTTTTTTTTTTTTTTTTTTTTTTTTAATATTATTGGGATTAGAATTTCTAATCACCATGTTTTTTTTTTTTTTTTTTTTTTTTTTTTGTTGTTGTTTTTTTGGAAGTCGAGCTTTTTTCCGGTTGATTATGAGGTGTGTTATTTATGACCACGTTACTTCGTGGTCTGACCTAAGGCTCGAACCAAGGCCATGGAGACTGTGTGATTCAGCGCAGAACCACTACGTATAGCCTCCAATAATGAGGGTTTAATTATGACCACGTTACTTCGTGGTATGACCAAGACTCGATCCCAAGGTCTTGACCACGGAGGCTTGTGATTCAGCGTGGAACCACTACGCTAAGCCCCCCGGACCACGTTACTTCGTGGTATGACCAAGACTCGATCCCAAGGTCTTGACCACGGAGGCTTGTGATTCAGCGTGGAACCACTACGCTAAGCCCCCCGGTCAGAATTGACCAAACAAATCGCTCAACAAACTAAGAACGACCATGCACCACCACTTATACAATCACAAAGATTTGTTGTTGTTTGGAAATCGAGCTTTCAAGGGAAACATGAGTGAGATTCGAACCCGCGATCTATAATTTTAGATCTGAAAAATTCGCCTAGACATGGGATCGAACCATGGACCTAGCGGTTAACAGCCGCTCGCTCTGCCTACTGAGCCATCCAGGCATTTTTACATTGATACCAGAATATACAATCTTATTTAGACTTTTCAGTGGGGGGTTTAGCATAGTGGTTTCACACTGAATAACACAACCTCCATGGCCTTGGTTCAAGTCTTGGTCATACCACGAATTAACGTGGTCACAGAAAAAAAAAAACTTTATATTAAAATAATTAATAAATAAAAACAAGATTCGAACACATCCAATTGGATGAGGTTATTAAAAAAAAAAAATTAGACTTTTCCGTGGGGGCTCAGCATAGTGGTTTCACTGAATAACACAGCCTCCATGGCCTTGGTTTAAGTCTTGGTCATACCACGAATTAATGTGGTCACAGAAAAAAAAAAAACTTTAAATTAAAATAATTAATAAATAAAAACAAGATTCCAACACATCCAATTGGATGGGGTTATTAAAAAAAAAAAATACACTTGTCCATCGTAAAAAAAAAAAAAAAAAAAAAAAAAACACCGCCGATAGACCTTGCGTCTAATCAAAGGTAAAAAAAAAAAAAAAAAATTATCCATCGTAAAGGGATGATTGTTTTTCAGATTGATTATATTATAAAATAAAGATATATGATAAATAATAGTACTTTAATATAAGTGTGAAAACCTAATATATAAATAATTATGTCAACTATGAAAAGTCTAGTTAAATATCTCTGTGATTTTAAAACAGCAGTTTAATTCTGTAATTATTGAGTGTTATAGAGAAATAATGTGCCGTGTGGTCGGTGGTTTTTGGAGTTAATTACAAATAGTGATATTTGATACAGGTGTTAACATTTGAAAGAGCTATAAAGTGATTTTTTTTTATTTATTATTTTTTTTATTTGTTTTTTTTTTTAGAAAAAATAAAAAGTGATAGTTGTTAAATTTAGAGTCGAACACTTCCATTTACATTTAAATGAGTAAAAAAGATAAGGAACATAACACAAACTTCCGGATCTCCTGAAGGTTTCTATAAAATGATTATTATAGACCTTAAGGAGACATTTATAAATTTTTTTTTTTGTTTTGTTTATTTATTTTTTTTTCTTTTTTAAAAATCATTTATACAATTCTCTATATTATTCTCTTTAAAAAACATAAATCTTTTTTTATCATTTTTATCATTTTGGAAGTGTTGTTTTAATTTATCATTTTCTAATACCCAATCTACACCATAGCAAGTGCCTCTCATAGCTGTTTCAGTAGTTTTCCAACTGAATCTAATGAAATTTGGATACCCAAAAACCTTATCTCTATTTTTGACCAACCATTTTTTAGTGAGAGGATCACTTGGATAACCTGATCCAAATTCTGTAGATAATTGTTCGTCTTCATCGTAAATATTCAAGTCGTCGAAATTTTTACTGCTAATTTCAAAATCTCTAACTACTTTTGCAGCAATACTTGCAGCACTTACAATTGGAAATAAACTATCAGCCTTTTTTGAAACAATAATTTTACCAATCTCTGGAAACAATTTCTTTAACATCATTTGGTATTTATCCGGTGGTCCAACTGTATCTAAATATAACTCTTGAACGTTTACTCCTTTTTTTAATACTGATCTAATTAATCCAATCGCTGATTCATGTGATATTACATTTAATGATATTGGTTTTTTATACAACATTTTCTCTGATAATATCTCTGCTGAAATTACATCAGTTTCATATGCTAAAATTTTATTTGATTCTCCCATTTTAAAAAATAATTGATCTCTTTGTTGTTCTGTTAATTTCTTTGAATCTTTTTTTTTTTTTTTATTTTTATTTTTTTTTTTTTGAAAAATTAGTAAAAAAAAAATAAACAAATAATTTAGATTTCATTTAGAATTAATATATACCGTTAAATTTCATTGATTTTAAAGTACTAGATTTTGAAACTGGAGCATAACAACAACCATAAACCATTGGACCCATGACAGGTCCTCTACCAGCTTCATCAATGCCCATAACAAAAGGTTCACTTTTATCTATTGACGAATCTAGTTCAATCATATATTTTATATTATTCATTATTTTATATTTTTATTATTATAATAGTTGTTTTTTCTTTTTTCTTTTTTTTTTTTTTTTTTTTTTTTTTTTTTTAATTTACATAAATGATATTAAATTTTATTTTTAAATGAATATTTTTAAAAATTTTTGAAAAAAAGCGCTTATTTTGGTTTTTTCGTTTTTTTTTTTTTTTTAAAAATTTTTTTTTTCTTCAACTAATTAATTTAATTTAATTAACTTTTTTGGATAAAATATGATAAAAACAATTACTAATCCATTTTTTTTAAATAAAAATAAAAATTTTATAAATTATGGTTTTAATAAAAATATAAATATTTGTAAACAATATACAACAACAACAACAACAACAACAGGTAATGATGATAAATCAAAACATGTTTTATTTTCATTTGGTTCATTTGATAATTTAAAATTGGGTGTTCCAGGTAATCAAGATAAACTCACACCAACACAAATTACACATTTACCACCATTTTTAAAGATTAAACAATTTGGTAGTTCATGGTTAAATTCATTCCTATTGACTGATGAGCAAAATGAATTGGATCCTTCGATTTCAAATAAAGTTTTAATGTGGGGTACAAATAAATCCGGTAATATGTCATTACCATCAGAGCAATATAGATTTCCTGTTTCTTTAGATTTATTAAGAAATACATTTGTTGAAAAAGTTGTTGGTGGCAGATCATTTTCTTTAGTTTTAACAAGTATGTTTTAATAAAAAAATAATAAAATAATGATAATGATAATGATAATAATAATAATAATAATAATCAAAAACAAAAATAATAGGAGAAGGTAAAGTTTTAGGATTTGGAGAAAATAATTTTGGGCAATTAGGACTAGGAGATACAAGAAATAGAACAACACCAACACCAATTGAAACATTAAACAATCAAAACATTATTGATATTGGAGTAGGATTAGATCATTCAATGGCAGTTACAAAAGCAGGTCATGTATTTGGATGGGGATATAATGTAGAAGGTCAAATAGGACAAAAAGTTGTAGAATATACTAGAATGGCAAGCACAACAGAGACAATTGATGGTGAAGAGGAACATCAAAGTTTAAGAGAACAAATGGTACCAGATGTTGAATATACTCAACCAACATTGGTACCAGGCTTAGAACAAATTAAAATCTCAAAAGTATTTTGTGGATATGATACTTCATTCCTTTTATCAGCACGTGGTAATGTTTATTCATTTGGTTCTAATGAAATTGGTACATTAGGTTTAGGATCAGAATTAAAGGGAAGAGTTACAAAACCAACAAAAGTTAAATTACCAGATAATAACGAAAAAATTAGAATGTTATCGAGTGGCGCATCACATACACTCTTCTTAACTAATGGTGGTAATGTTTATTCATGTGGATGGGGTACAGAGGGTAGATTAGGTTTAGGTATGGATACTTCAAATCGAGATTCTCCAACCCTTGTCAAATGGTTTGCAGAAAACAATATTAAAATTGTAAAAGTTGCTGCTGGTGGTTCTCATTCAATAGCATTAGATAATCAAGGTAGAGTTTACTCTTGGGGTAATGGTTCAAATGGTAAATTAGGTCATGGTAATGAATCTGATGAAAATTTACCAAAACAAATTCATTTCTTTGATGGTTCAAATGCTGTTGATATTTTTGCTGGTATTGATAATTCTTTAGTTTTAATTAAAGAATAATAGTAATAATAATAAAAGTAAATTAAAAACAATAATTTTTTTTTTTTTTATTAAATAAATAATTTTAGTGTTTTTTTTTATTACTTTTGTTGTTTTAAATCACTAACTTGTTGTCTTAAATTTTTAATTTCATCAATTAATAATGAAATTGATTGATTTAATTGAGTGGAAATATTATGAGTGATTTTCTTTTCTAGATCATCTAGTAGTTTAGCATGTTGATCGATTGATTCCTCTTTTTTACGATTTGCATTTTCAATACCTTGAAGAGACATTGACATTTCAATTGGGAAGAAAGAGATATAGTTACGATTTGTAATACCATCGGCGATACTACATTCTAATTCACTCAATTGATTCATTTGATTGTTGGTACATCTTTCTTTGAGATAAGCGAAAAAGTAGAGATAATGCCATTTGTTATGATCATCTTCGATGTGTTTTTTAAATTCAATGGAATTCTTTTGGAAAGTTTCTCTCTCTATGGAGCAAATGAAACAAACATTAGATTTATAGTCCTCAGTTTCTGCTCTTTGATCACGAAGTTGACCAAAGGTATCGACAATAATACCCAAGATTACATTCAAAAGGATGAGTGAAATGACTACGTAAAAGGCAACATTGAAAACTGTCCAACCAATGATTCTTGCTGCAACTGTATTGCTGGATCTAACTTGTTCCATACTAGCACTGGTGGCAGTGTCATTCAAATAGGTGTTTGGGAATTTATACTTTATGAATTGAATTAATTGACCTTGTGATGGTACACCATAGTAGAGATTGGTAATAAAACATTGAAGTAATGAACCACACATATACTGGCTATCATCATCTGCATAATGTTCTTGGAACCAAACGAATGAAAATATCGACAATAAATAAATTGCTTGTAAAATAAATACACCCATAACTAACAATGTCTTCTTATTCATTGTAATAGCTTTCAATACCAGTGAAAGTGCTTTGGTATTCAAACTAAATTGGAATATATGGAATGCGAAAAAGTATGGACTATATATAATACCAAGTACTGAACAAATAACCGCCAATATATTATAAACTGCCTTTAAATCTGTCATTATAAATTTAACATTTAGAGGTATAAATTTATATTTAAATGTTTGTCTTAATGAATACTTTTTTTTTTTTTTTTTTAATAAAATAGATTATTTATTGTTAATAATTAATATATACATTTATATTTAAATATAATAATAATTCTTACCATTCTTTGATCATTTGTATAAAACATAAAATTCTTTTTATGACCATGAGTTTTTAAATAATTTACCCAATTTTGATATAATAATACAGGACCTTTTCTTAAAAAGAACCCAACACATGCTAAAACACAACAAATTGTTTGTAGAATTGTAAGTGGTAAAAATCCAGCCCACCATGAAGCAATACCATAATCATCACTAATATCACTTTTAAATTGTTGTAAATCTGGTGGTGAATTAATTGAATAAATAACCAATAATAAATTGATAATTAATGCTAAAAAGAATGATAAAAATTTAAATTTATCTGTATGAGATACTAAATAATAAGACCTAAATAATAAAAAAAAAAAAGAATATTAGTTTTTATGAAAATGAAAAAAAAATTTAAAAAAAAATCTCTTACATTGAATTTAATTTCAAGTTATGTAAATGTTCTAATTCTATTAATTTATATTCTGAATAATCCATAAATGCATCAATTTTCTCTGTAGCTTTGTTCCAAGAGATTTTGTTATTTATGAAATGTTCTTCAAGATTCTCTTGTAATAGATTTTCATCATTTTTAATTTTCGATTGTTCTTTATCCTCCAAAATTAATCTTCTGCTATAGTTTGGAATTGGGAAATAAATACGCTCCAATTTATTTTGATAGAGTAATTCGACTCTACCAATTCTAGATTTACAATGTTCACCACATTTCAAGAGACAGTCTTCCAATTGAAGATTTTGAGATTTATCATTATCAGCCAATATCTTAATCAATCTAAATGTCATCGATGCTAATTTAATTGATTTTTCATTTGTTTCATGATTTGAACGTTGACTAATGACCTGAGTATTTGATTCGATCACTTTATAATCTAACTCTGGAATTAATTTACTCATAACTCTTGGGTCTTCTTTATCGATTACATGGAGAAGGAAATCAACGACCTCAATCTTCAAGTCTAAATATTTCAACTCCTTGAATTCTTTAGATGGGTCATTCTCTTTTGGTTTCTTTAAAATGTTACAAACCGCTTTACAAACTTGAACATTGGTAACGGCGATTTGATTCTCTGGTGTATTTTTAACAATCTCTTTCATACAGGCAAAGAATCTAAGACCCAATTCAATGGAATCACTATCAATGTTTACAATGGTCTCTAAAATCTTTAGAAATTGACACATCTCCTTCAATATATCATAACTCTTGTAATTGTCAGGTTGTGATCTAATACTCTTTTTGAGGATATTGGTTGTACCTTGACAAAGTAATTGAAGTACGCGAAATATATTCTGAAGTAATTGAAACTCTGTACTATAGGGATTCGAATCGGCATTTACATCAACTATACGACTATGTCTATTGTTATTGTTATGTTGGTTTTGATTGAGTGAAGATTTAATTGAATTCTTTGAAGTTAAGTTACCGCCCAGTACTGTATTATTACCCATTTTAACATATTCAATACGATGAATATTACGTTTGGTATCTCTTAAATTAATTTTAGCACGTTCAATCATTGCATAAATATCTCTAAAGAATTGAATATCAGGAGATGATGAGAAATGACTTTGAATATCATCTTTAACTTTTGGATTTGGTAATGGATTGTCAATGTTTACACTATCCTCTAACAATGCCAATAACAATGATAATGATTCGAATTGAATTTCAATATTCTTGGAGCTCAATAAACCGATTACAGCTGAATGACAATATAGATCAGTCATTATATTTTGAATATCTGGTTTTCTCTCCTTGTTGATGTATAACAATGATGATAGAATTCTAATACAATTGATTTTCATTTCATCGTTATTATACAACGAATTTCTTAGTTGGAATACTAAAATCTCTAAAAAGTTTGTAGATTTTGATGTAACAGTTGTACCAATCGTTGGACCATTACCAATGTTAATATGACGTTGATTGTTGATACCAATTTGTTGTTGCTGACTAAAAGTATTTGATAATGAATTTTGAAAACGATTTGAAATTGTTGATCCAGCTTTATTACTATCAGAAATGTTTGAATTGTTTCGTGATGATATTCTTCTTTTAGTGGTTGATCCATAACTATTACTACGAATTGTACCATTACCACCATTACTGTTACCGTTACCATTACCATTATTACCATTATTATAATAACTTGAACTATTATAATTGGAATGACTAATAATGAATGGTGTAATTGATAATGATTGATTTACCATCATTGCAATCTCTGTGTAACCACGAATTTTAGCAAGTTTAACGAAATTGTTTAATCGGGTATAATCGATATAGATAGATGAAGGTTTTGATTGGATCAATGGTGAAGAGTTTGAGGAATCAATGGTTTCAGTTCTATTTCTAGAGTGAGGATGTTCTGTACGATTGATGACATCCTCACAACCTTTGATAACATTTGAGATGTTTATAGTTGAAACATTTGCAGGAACTATTGGTGAGAGTGCAGATCTGTCCATTGCTTTCAAACATTTCACTAGACTTGAATAGATGTTTACCTTTTCCTCTGGTTCTAAACCTTGAAGTATTGGATGATAACCACCTTCACTTGTATCATTATCGTCATAGTTTGACATGTTGGCTGAGGATTGATATCTACTGGTGTTCTGTTGAGTGAATGGTATTGTTAATGAAGGATCCTTCCAATAGAGTTTCATAAGACTTGTCATTAGACGACCACTATAGGTTAAATGAATTTGAGTGGCCTTGTCAAAGTAAAAACATTGAGAATAGAATCTCTCCAACACCGATACCATTGGCATAATAATGTTACGAGATATTTGAACATAGTACATTTGGCCCATTTGATTCATTGCACTAATTGTGAATAGATGATTCAATTGATTGGTAAATTGATCAATTAGACTCCAAAGATCATGATTCAATTGCAATGCCAAAAGATCACCCTTTAATGTGTCGGAATTAAAGAATACTTCATGTAAAAACGATAGATAAGCAGATTTAAACCTAAATAATAAATTATTCTCCAAATACTCTTTGGTATCATTTATCATTAGACTACTGTTCTCTTTTCCATTTCCATCGGATCTAACGATTAGTATATCAAAACATTCACCCATAGATAAGAATTCCCTACAAATTACCTCAGTAGGTGTATTAATACCATGACTACATGCTTTCAATAATAATATTAACTCTAAATTGATTACAAATTCTTTTGGTAAAATTTCAACTGATGAGTTTATAATTTGTGCTTTTGCTGATGATCTAATTAATCTTGGGTGTACTGATTGTGTTATACTATTTGAGTGACGATGAGATATAAAACTACCATTATTATTATTATTACTATTATTATTATTATTATTATTATTACTATTATTATTATTATTGGTATTGTTAGTAGTTGTTGTATTAGTAGTATTACTATTAACAACAGAGGCCGTTGTAGTTATATTCGATTGAGTAATTGCACCACCAATAATACTACCACCACTACCAATACTTGCACCATCATCATTTAAAGAATGATTTAAAATCTCTTGTAATGCTAAATGTAGTTTATAAACATTTGAAGAGTTTACATTATAATGTTTTGATAATAATTTAGGATCTTTCATTACATCTTTCATTGTACCAATTGGTATTAATAACTTTGAAATCTTTGATTTATATTCTTTTAGAAGATTTGTAACAGATATTTGGTTCTCAATGACAGAATTCTCACTACATGGTAAAATTAAAACTGATAATAATCTTAGGAACATCGGATCCAATTGATCGATCGATAGGTTTATAATGAATTTAACCAAAAGCTTCAAGTATGGTGAATTACCAAAACTAATTGCTAATTCAATGTTATTCTTGAAAACCTCAATCAAAGTTTCAACAGTACCAAATACATTTCCATATCTAATTAAATGACCAATTAAAAATTCAATCTCACCAAATAATACCTTTTGATTCTCTCTATTATCACGACAAAATACTTTTAAAAACTCATAACAACTTCTAAAAATTTTTGCAACATGAATTGATTGTGAATTTGTTTTTGAATTTAATAGTGATTTAAAATTAATTGATTGTGATGAATTATTTGTTGTTGAGGTTGTTGAAGTAGTAGTAGTTGTAGTTGTTGTGGGTGATTCTTCAATTGAACCTGATAAATTTATAGGTGTTTGCGGTTGTTGTTGTTGTTGTTGTTGTGTTGGTTGTGGTTGTGATTGATCCAAAATTAAATCATCTAAAGAACAACCAATTTTAAGTACACCAATAATTGTTTTATGAACACTAATGACATGAAGTAATTTTTGATTTTTAACCAATTTAACAGGATCAGAATCTGTTACTAAATGAATGAAGAAAGCTAATGAACGTAATGATTCTTGAGTTGAATCATCGGATAATGGAGCGAAACAGGTTACAGTTAATGACTCCATTTTTTGTAATGATTCTTTGTAGGTTGGAGTTAATTCATTTGGAAGAAGGAATAACTTTTGAATTGGGCTCCATAGCATAGCATAGATTGAACGATACTTATAGATTCTATTCAACAATGATAATGATAAACTTGACAATTGATTATTTTCATGTTTTAACAATTTGAATAGAACTGTACATAAAGATAAATCTTGATGACTATCTCGTTGATAGCTTGAAGTTAATTTCTCCATTAGGAGATTCTTTACATTCTCTGGTTGGGAAAATGCACTTTGACTCATATTGGAGAAGTCGTAGAGGAAAACATCCATAATATTCTTTTTTTGAAATGATAACATTAGATGGAGAATATTTACAATCTCAATCTTTATTGAAACGTAAATAACAGATTCATCTTCCAACATTCTAGAGCCACCCATAGTTCTACCCAAATCAACCTCTTTAAATGTATTGACTGGTTCATGCTCAAACTCTAAAATATATCTTAATCTCTTTAATAATACTCTTTCTTTCTTTCTAAAGAATCCAAATTTAAATGCATATCCAACGGCAATTAAAATCTTATGAAAGAATGCCAATTGTGGTCTATGAGAAGTTGGGAATCCATTATTAAAATTTGAGAAATATTCAGATTTCGATAATAAACTTATCAATAGTTGAGTGGTTGTTGAAGGTTCTTTATCTGCTTGAATCTCTAAATTTACAAATGTACTAAAAATATCATCCTCTCTAAAAAGTAATAAAGAATTTTGTTGTTGTTGTTGTGGTTGTTGATATAAAGGTGGTTGACTACTACTATGAAATAATTGACCACCATGATTCGTTGATCCAACAACTGGACTTGTCGGTATTGAACCTAATGTATTGTTTTGTTGTGGTGATGTCGATTGAATTAAATGTGTTGTTGATGTTATTAAACTATTCGTATTGTTATTATTCGTTACATTATTCGTAGTTGTATTATTAGTCGTTGCATTATTATTCGTTGTCGTATTATTGGTTGGATTATTTAAATTAAATAAATTTAAAGAAGGTGGTGCTTGATTAATATTTGTTGTTGATGTTAAACTATTTACAATTGCTCCATTAGTTAATGGACTTGATGCTTGACCATATGATGGTCCTACTGTTGGCATAAAACCACTACCACTACCTACAGCAGCAATATTTGTTGGATTATTCGAAGATATTGAAATATTACCAGTACTAATTGTATTGTAAGGATTTTGAATTGAAGAATTTCTTTGATTCAATGAGCCAGTACCTACATTGTATTGTTGATAGAGTTGTAAGAGTTCGGTGGTTTTAGTATTGTTTACGATGGAAGGATTCCAAACGTAATTGATTTGTGGTACATAATGTTGTGGATGACAATCCATATAAACATGAATTAAGATATTAATGTAACAACCACGTAGGCTGTATGGTAGTGACTCTTCTTTCAAAGCCAATAAGCACTCCTTATGGGTGATTCTTTGACCAACCAAACGGATTCCATTATAATTTCTACCTTTTGATACGTTTGCATACAATGCTAGAGACTGTTCGAAATATCTATGAGTTTTCTCATCTACTGATAATGCAAATGCTGTAATATCGACCCATTTTGGTGTTGGGTATTGTTTTTCAATCTCTAGACTACCACCGATAACTCGGGTTTTAAAGAGAAGGTTTGAATTCTTTTCCAATAGTAAATCACAAAGATACTGTTGATTCTTAACGATTGGTTTACCGTAGCAAATACAAATCTCACTTAAGAGCTCCATATATTTAGGTTCCTTTTTCTGTTTGATAACATTGATAAACTCTTGAACTTTATCCTCTGTCAATGCCTCCAATAGGATATTATTGTTTTTGTAGACTTCGTAGAGAATAGCTCCAAAATGAAGTGGAATGGTTTTTTCACGTATCAAGGGTGGACTAATTTGATCCAAATGTTCATTAATAATTATACCATTCTTTATATTTGATTTAACCATCTGTTTCAATAGTCTGTAGATAAATAATATCGATGCTGGATCGAATGGTTCGAATAATCTCCTCAAATACTCCAATAGAATCGATAGATGTGATGGATGTGATAAGAGTTTTTGATGGGTTTTAATAGGTGTACCTTCACGATCCAATGGATCTTCAACCTCTGATTGTGTACAAAATTTAATAAACTCTACAATTATGATTTTAATCTCTTGAATTGTCGTTCTCTTTTTATCAATATTACCACTATTGGTGGTCGTTCCAACCAATGATGAAAATCCTGATTGATTAATACCATTTATACTACTCATTAATGATGTTGATGAATTTGATGTCGATTGATATAAATAATTTTGAATCTTATTAATTCTTGACAAAACAAACCCATAATCTTCTAATTGTGATTTTGGAATTTGTTTAATTTGAAAATCATCATTTTTATAATATTTTTTACTTCCAACTAACTAAAATTGGAAAAAAAAAATTAATAAAATATACCAATATTATTGTCGTTATAATTATTATTTATTATTTTACTTACTTCACCATTATGATGAAAAGTTTCATCAGATATAAAATGTAAATATTGTTTTGATAAAGATTGAATACGAACAAATGAACCAAAAACAACATCTTCATTTGCTTTATCTCTTTTTACAAATGAAAACGTTGCACTTGGTGAATATTTTTGATCTTCTGGTACTACTATCAATGGATTCTCTTTTAATCCATCATCAGCTGTTTCTTTTAATGATAAATATTTCTTTGTACCAACTAAACGAATCCAAAAACTTTGACCAATATGAACTTCATTTGATGTAAAAATTTGGTTATTATTTGTATTATTATTACTATTTGTATTGTTATTAATGTTATTATTATTATTGTTATTATTAGATGAGGGCGATGGTGTTATTGTATTTGAAGCTGAAAGTGATCCATATGATTGTTTTAATGGGTTTTCTTTATCTTTTTCTTTATCTTTTTGTTGTTGATCTGTGTTTTCTTTATCTTTTTGAGATCTTAATAATGGTGATACTAAATTATTGTTTTCAAATTCAATTTCGAATAATGAATTTATAGAGGAAGGAGTTTTTGTATTATAGGTAAAGGTGGTTTTATCATTTGAAACCTTTACGAAACCACCCTCTCTATGAAATAAACGAAATGGTTCATTAGCTTTTAGAATGTTTAGACCACTTTTACCATCAACATCTGATACTGCCATTTTCCAAAATGTACCATTCTCACTTAAACCAATACCAAATACACCTTGATCGATAATGAAATTTTGTTGATTTAAAAAGAGACCTGTCTTTTCATGACGTAACAATACTAAATCCTCACTGAAAACTTTACAACCATCTTGATTCTGAAATCTTGGTGTTATTTTGAAATAACATTTTTGACTACCATCCTGTCTAAATCCAACCAAATTATTACGTGCAAAAAGGAATTGATTACTACTTGGTTGATATAGTTGTACGATTTGACCATACACCAAATCACGACCTTCCAATTGAATCAATGTAGATTCATTACTAACATCCTCTAAATCCTGATATTCCTCCAATTGTTTTAATTCTAAATCTGTAACTTCATTATTTGCATTTTCACCATTTGCATTGGTTATACCATTATTGTTATTGCTATTACTACTGTTGTTGTTATTACTACTACCACCACCACCACTTGCACCATTATCAGCACCATCAGTTTGTTGTTGTTGTAATTTTCTTTTCGCTTTCTTTTTCAATGCTTTTCTTGCTGTATATTGAGTGAATGGATAAATTTTAAAAACACAATCTTTGGATTTATTATTTGACATTACAGCACTGTCATGTGATTTACTAAAATATCCATCCTCTTCCTCTTGTTCCGAAAAAAATGTTACCAAATCACCGGTTTTTAAATTAACATTTTTTTCTTCCATTTTATTTTATTTTGATTTTATTTTTATTTTTTTATTTAATTTTACTTTTTTATTTTATTATTTCAAATAAAATAGAATAAAATAAAATAAAAATTATAATAAATATAAAAGGAAAAAATATTAAAGTAATAGATAAAAATAAATAAAATAAATAAAAATACAATTATAAGTTTTTTTCAACAAAAATAAAATAAATTAATAAAAAAAAAAAAAAAAAAAAGAGTGCACGTTAAAAATCAATTATTTGAAAATATTATTTTTAAATTTTTTGATTTTTTTTCCTTTTTTTTTAAAAAAAAAAATAAAAAAATAAAAAAATAAAAAAAATAATTATGAAAAAAATTTTGAAAACAATAACCTATCAAAGATATTGGTACCAAAAATAGGAAATTTTTTTTTTTTTTTTTTTTTTTTTTTTTTTTTTTTATTACATTTTATTTAATTAATATAATAGGTCGAGCGCTTCACACTAAATTGAACAGTTTAAAATATATATTTTTTTTGTTTGTTAAAAAAAAAGTTTTCTTATTAATTATTATTATTCATATGATGGCGATTAGTTATTATTTTTTGTGTAAGTTTTCTTTCCAACTGTGAATGGAATATATTTATATTTAATCATATGTTTAATTTGTTTTTTCATAGTAACAGAAAAGATAATGATGAAATATAATAAAAGAATTGGCCAAAATACTGGTAAATCTAAAAATGGAATAAATGTGCAGAAAATTGAAATAAATAATGCTTTAAAAATTGAGTGCCTATAATTTAATAGTATATTATTAAATATTTAATTAGTAATTATAATCGATTATAAATGATAATTAATTATAATTGATATTTACCAAAAAAGGAATTCTGGTAGTCTTCTAATGAATGGTTTTGCTTCATCATCATTTCTATTTAATGTGGTTGGTAATGAATCACCTGAATCCTCTTCGAGTTCTGGATCCCATTTTGGTGATAAAAATGCAATGAAACGTGTCAATAAAAATATACCAAGAGCGTAGGTAATAACGTACCAACCACCACTTGATAATGACACTCTAACTATATAAAAGAAGAATAAAACTATATGTATAAAATTTCATTCATAATCATAATCGTCATCATTAATTATTATTTTATAGTTTTGTAGGTTTTATAGAAATTTATTATTATTATTATTATTAGTAACTGGCTCCTTTTATTAATTTATTTTCTAATTTTTTTTATTTTATTTTTTTGTTATTACATACATCCAACAAATGCCCATCTTTGTGGAATAAATGAAATTGTTCTTTCAATTAAATTTTGATACTTTCTAGATACCAAAGTAGTGAAAGATGCAAAGTTATGTGGTGCTGGTAAACCTTCGTCAATTGTTGTTGGCATTTTTTTAATTGAAAAACTATAAAACAATAGTAAAATAATTGTTCTTAACAATACTATTAAAAAAAAATATATATAAAATGTGTGGTGTATAAATTATACAAATAATGAAAAATTAAAAAAAAAAAAAAAATTTAAAAAAAATAAAAAAAAATAAAAAAAAAAATAAAAAAAAATTAAAAATTTTGAAAAAAAAAAAAATTGAACATACATACACACTACTAACTTTATTATTTAAGTGGAAAAAAAAAATGAAAAAAAAAAATTTCTTACTCTAAAAGATAATAAAAAGGAGAACTATATCATTTTATTTATTTTATTTTATTTTTTTCACAAGATTACAAGTTGAAGGAATGACAGAGATATTATCAATTGAAGTATTAAACAATCTAATAAGTTTTAAAGATTTTGGTAGGGATTTAACATTGTTAAATATATTACCAATATTGTAACCAACTGTTAATGTAACTAAATTTGGAGGTATCTTAAAATGTTGATCAAGACACAAAAATTCTAAATGTTTTAGATTCTCATTAAAACAAATTCTATCAAGAATGATTTTACCAAAAGTATGTGAAAATTTTAAAGTTTCCAAATTCTCCAAATGTTTGAATGAAAATCTTAAATCTTGTAATAAATTACCACCAAGACTTAATTCAATTAAACTTTTTGGTAAAATATTTTCATAATTATCTTCATTATTATTATTATCATCTTCTTCTTCTTTTTCTTTTTCTTTTTCTTCCTCTTCTTCTTTATGAATTTCATCATCACGATAAACTATATTATTATTATTTTTATTTTTAAAATATGATAGTGGTTGATTAAAATGAGATTGATTTGGAAATTTTAATTTTTTTAAATTTAAAGGTAAATGATTTTTTAAAATTGGTCGATTAAATTTAATACCAAAATATAATTCTTCTAAATTTGGTGGTAATGAACCAATTTTTAATTGTTTATTAAAGTTTGTTGATAAATGCAAAATTTTTAAAGATTTTGGTAAAATGTTTGGTTTCAAAGGTTGGTTAAATGATAAACCTAAATCCAATTGAACTAAATTTGAATGATTAATTGAAAAACAACCAACACTAAAAACTTTATTAAAAAGTGATGACTTATTGAAAATTAATTTCTCTAAATTATTTGGGAAGAATTCACTAGGGAATGAATGTTTATTAAATGAACTACCAATATGTAATTGTTTTAATGATGAAGGTAATGATTCAATCTTTTCATTGAATGAATTACCAATTCTAAGATATGTCAATGATTGAGGTAAACTTTTTGATGATATAATTTGATCAATTGAACCACCTAAATCAAGTGATTTCAACTCAATGGCAAATTTAAATAAATTTAATTCAATTTTTTGATAAAATTGTTTACCAATTTTTAATTCAACAATAGATTCTAATGGTAAAACATTTGATAATGATGATGAAGAAGAAGAAGAAGAAGAAGAAGAAGAAGAAGAAGAAGAAGAAGAAGAGGATGAAAGAGATGAAAATGATTGATTCCAACAATCACCAAAATGTAAAATTTTTAAATTTGAATTTAAAGATAAAACATCCTTTGGAAATGGTTGATTATATTTGAAACCAAATTTTAAACTTCTTAATGATAATGGAAATGTGTTTGGTTGAAATTTTTGATTGTATAGCAATCCAAAATTTAAAGTTTCTAAATTATTTGGTAAAGATAGGGGTAATAATGGTTTATCATATTTTAAACCAAACTTTAAATTTATCAATGAATTTGGTAATTGGCCACTATCGAATGTTTGATTAAAATCTGAACCAAATTCAATTGATTCGAGTGATTGAAAATTAACTAAAGCCAATGTAGATTTATTAAATTTTGAACCAAATATAATTGATTTTAAATTTTTTGGTAAAAAATTCAATTCTTGATTAAAATTCTCACCAAATTTTATAAATTCCATTGAATTTAGTACTACCTCCTCTTCTTCTTCTTCTTTTTCAATGAGATTTCCACTGGAAAATAATGGTTGATTAAATTTATCACCAAAAATTAATTGTTTTAAATTTTTTGGTAAATAATTAAAATCTAATGATTTATTAAAATCATTTGATAATTTTAAAATTTCTAATGTATTTGGTAATATATTTTTTTTGATTTTATGATTATAATCTAATCCAAAATCTAATGATTTTAAACCAATTGGAAGTACCATTGGTTTTGAAATTTTCAAATTATATTTAGAAAATTTTATTTTTAATATTGAAGATGGTAAAATTCCCACTGATATCTCTTGTTTGAATCTACTAAAAAAATTCAATATTTCAACAGTTGATGGAATTGAACCATTTATTAACTCTTTATTATTATTAATTGATAATTCAATAACTCCATATGGTACAACACCTCTATCCAATATTTTATAACTACCTGTTGAATTTTTATCATCCATTCCTAAATAAACATTTCTAACTATATCTCTATCATTAAAATTTAATAATGACTTAATTGTAAACTCTCTATATTTTGTAAAAAAATCACATTCTATCATCCTTTTTAAATTGAAAAATATATTTTTTAAAATATATTTATTTCTCCAAATTTTAAAAAATAATTTTTCATTATTACTATTATTACTATTATTATTATTATTATTATTATTATTATTATTATTATTATTATTATTATTATTATTATTATTATTATTATTATTATTATTATTATTATTATTATTATTATTATTATTATTATTATTATTATTATTATTATTATTATTATTATTATTATTATTATTATTATTATTATTATTATTATTATTATTATTATTATTATTGTTCATTTTATTTAAACTTCACATTACATTAAAAAAAGTAAATTAAAAAAATAAAAAAAAAAAATTTAATTTCAAAAAAAATATAAAAAAAAAAAATATAAAAAATAAATAAAAATGTCTCAAAAAAAAAAAAAAAAAAATGGGTGTTATTTTGAATTTATTTTTTAATAATACATACTTTTTTTTTTTTTTATTTTGATATATAAGACAAACAATTTTTTTTTTTTTTTTTTTTTTTTTTTTTTTTTTTTTTATCTTGGTAAATCATTTAAAGCGACAGCATTCACAGCTTTAATATGACCTGAATAAGTTTTAACAGCATCACCTTGATGAAGATCCCAAAGTCTTGATAAATGATCACTTGAACCTGTTACTAAATAAGCTGAATCATTTGAGAAAGCACAATCCCAAACCCATCTTTGATGGCCATTTAAAGTTTGAACGACATTGAATTTCTTTGTATTCCAAATTTTAACGGTATGATCTGCTGAACAAGTTGCTAATAACTTTGTGTCTGGACTAAATAAAGTTTTTAAGATTGGTGCATTATGTGCCTCAATCTTTTGTAGTGGTTCAAATCT
Source organism: Dictyostelium firmibasis (assembly GCA_036169595.1). Lineage (NCBI taxonomy): Eukaryota > Evosea > Eumycetozoa > Dictyosteliales > Dictyosteliaceae > Dictyostelium > Dictyostelium firmibasis. The sequence continues at coordinate 1,830,242 of CM069765.1, read as the reverse complement.
TGATGTATCATCTTCACCTAATCTCCAAACAAAACATTTTCCTTTTGTATTTGATGCAACAACTAAACCACCATCACTTGAAATTGTCAATGATGTTATACCAACTTCACCATCTGGTACTAATTCTCTACTACATGTATTCGATATTAAATCCCAAACTCTAATCGATCCATTTTGATCTCCTGATATTAATTCCGCTTGATTTGGATGTAAAACTACTGTATTAACTGGTGCACTACATTCATAATCTCTTTGACATCCTGGTGCCCTTTTAAAAAAAAATAATAATAAATAAATGATTATCAATCAATTTGTATTTGAAATATTTCTTTAAAGAACCTTACTTTAAATCCCAAATTTTAACAGTTCCATCTTCTGAACCAGTATACATCCATTTACCCTCTTTTTGAAAACCAACACCAGTTACATTACCTTTATGACCATCAAAACTCATTGCTGGTGAATTATTATTAGTATTCACTTCAAATAATCTTGTTTGTGGGTTACCTGCTGCTGCTATATAATGTTTATCATGTGTAATTTCTAATCTATTGATATGCTAATATATAAAAATAAAAAAATATAAAAAAAAAAGAAGTAAACATTTAAATATATATTAATGATTTTTTAAAATTATTAATTTTTTATTTTTATTTTTTTCATAACTATTTTTATTGATAAATTTAATGTGAAAACATACGAATTCACCACAATCAATTGATCTATAACATCCACCACTGGGTGGATCCCAAAATTTAATTGTATGATCATAAGATGCTGTTGCCAAAATAATACCTGGCATTGTATCTATATTGTGTGTATTTCTAAACAAATAGAAAGACAAAAAAAAATTTTTGATCAAACCAAAAAAAAAAAAAAAATTTATTAAATTTTGAAAAAAAAAAAAAAAAAAGATTTTTTTTTTAATTATTTTTATTTTAATTTTTTTAATTATTTTTTTTTATTTTTTTATTAATTATTTTTTATTTTTTTTTTTCCTTAAAAGAAAATAATCCTATCTCTCTTAGGTAAATTTACAAAACCATTTTGGGTGTTCTATCAAAACTTTTAAAGTTTTGTTTTATAAAAAAAAAAATATATATAAAATAAATACTATAAAAGTAATAGGAAAATATATGAGGACTAAAAATTCTATCAAATTATTTACAAAAAAAAAAAAAAAGAAAAAAAGAAAAAAAGAAAATGAATAATTTAATAAAAAAAAATATAAAAAATCAAATAAATATGCAAACAGGAAATTCGTAAATTTTTTTTTATTTTTTTTTTTTTTTTATTTTTTTTTTAAAAATTTTTTTTTTTTTTTTTAATTTTTTTTTTTTTTTTTTTTTTTTTTTTTTTTTTTTTTAATTTTTTTTGATCATTTCAACGACTTTGTTTTTTTTCATATAATATATATTGTGCACTCACATTAGAGATATATAAGAAAAGACAGATCAAAATGTTTTCTCAAAAATTGCTTGCAAATGTAATATCATTAAATAGAAATAGTTTACATTAGTACATAATTAATAAAATAAAATAAAGTTAAAAAAATATACACATAATAAAAAAATAAAAAAATATGACACACAATGAACAAACACACACGAACAAATATGAAAAAAAATAAAAAAAAAAAAAAAAAAAATTTAACTTCATAGTAAATTAAATTGTTTTATATAAAATATAGTTCAAAAAAAAAAAAAAACAATTTAAATACTATAGATAGTTGTGTTGTTATTCGTTTTATTATTTTTTTACTCTTTTTGTCAACTTCAACAAAAGAAAAAAAAAAAAAAAAAAAAAAAAAAAAAAAAACACATAAAAAAAATATTATGTTTATAAAAATAATAATATTATAATAATAATTTATAAAAAAAATACAATAAAAAAGGAAAAATAACAAATAATTTCATAGTTTTTTTTTGAATTAACTGAAAAAACCCTTTTAAACGCACCAAAAAAAAAAAAATTTTAATTTTTTTTTAAAAAAAAAAAAAAAAAAAAATAGTCATATTAATTTTATTTATTTAAAATTTTATTTATTTAAAATTTATATAGGGTAAATTATTAAGTAAATTAGCAATTGTTAGTGGTGTTGTAGGTACAGCAACAGCAATTACTACCTCAACAACTCTTTTATCAGACGATTTCATTCAACCAACCTCATACCCATGGGAACATCGTTTCCCATGGCAATCATATGATCATGCAGCAATTCGTCGTGGTCATCAAGTTTACACTCAAGTCTGTAGCACATGTCACAGTTTAAATTTAATTTCTTATCGTCATTTAGCAAATGTTGCATACACCCCAAATGAATTGAAAGCAATTGCTGCTGACACCATCGTTATGGATGGTCCAGATTCAGAAGGTGATATGTTTGAACGTAAAGGTCAAATCACTGATTTCCACCCAAAACCATACCCAAATTCAAACGCAGCTCGTTACGCAAACAATGGTGCCCTCCCACCAGATCTTTCATTAGTTATTAAAGCTCGTGGTGCTCATGAGGATTATGTATTCTCATTATTAACTGGTTATTGTGAACCACCAGTTGGTGTACGTGTTGTTGGTGGCCAACACTTCAACCCGTAAGTTTTTTTCTTTTGTTTTGTATGCAAATGTAACTTTTTATTAATTTTCTTTTTTTTTTTTTTTTTTTCTCCCTTTAGATACTTCCCAGGTACTAAAATTGCTATGGCCCCACCACTTGCTGATGGTATGGTCGAATATGATGACGGTACTGATAACTCAATGTCTCAAATGGCAAAGGATGTTTCCACTTTCCTTTGTTGGGCATCAGAACCAGAACATGACGATAGAAAGAAATTAGGTATGAAAGTTCTCCTTGGTGTTTCCATCATTGCTCTCCCACTTTTCTACTGGAAGAGATTAAAATGGAGTGTTGTCAAAACAAGAAAGATTTCATTCAAAGATTAAAAAATTTCATAATATCAATAATAATAATAATATCAATATAATAACAATAATAATAATCATTTTCACTAATTTAAAACGTGTATACAATAACATCATTTTCATATAATGATGAAATAAATAAAAAAAAAACAAAACAAAAAAAAATAATAATTTTAAAAAAAAAAAAATACAAATAAATATATATATGCATAAAAAGAATATATAAAAAAAAAAAAAAAAAAAAATTTTAAACACCACCAAAAAATCTTTTTTTTTTTTGAAACGAGTTTTCGAATATTTTTACAAATCACAACAAAGTTTGTGGTTTATAATTATTAGCAGCACATACCACTTTTATTTCATAAATTTGAAGAGAGAAGTTTTAGTTTTTTTTTTTTAAAAAAAAAAGTTTTATTTTTAGTTTTTTTTTTGATATTTCATTTTATTTTATTTTTTTTTTTTTTAGAAATTAGCACCTTCTGGTGGTTGAACTAACTTCTTATTTGGAGAAGAGGACATTTCACGTCTAAGTTCTGATAAAATATTTTGAATTCTATAGTTTGAATTCCAATTTGTTAAGATTGGTAAATTTTTTGGTTCGACAACACCATTTTGTTGATTAACACAACCCATATTGATTTTAGTTGTGAATCTAACTGTTGGTGGTTTGGTTGGATAATCTTTATCACAATAAAGTTTTAAACTATAAAATCTATTATCAAATGGTGTCTTTTTAAAGGAAAAAAAAAGAAAAAAAAAAAAATATATTGTGTTAGTTAAAATAAAAAATAAAGAGATATTGAAAAAAAGAAGAAAAAAATGGGAAAAAAAAGTGGTGATTGCGTGTGTGATGATGAATAAGTTATAGGAGAGCATACATGTTGTGGTCCAATAATTGTACAAATCCAAGAACTTAATAAAATATCCTCAGAGTTTTCTAAACCAAAACTGATGGTACCATCACCAGTTGATTTTTCACCAGATTCTAATTCTTCTAATAAAACAAAATTACGTGGAATTGTTGTCATTTTTGTGTATATATATATTATTTAGGTATATTATAAAGTCGTTGAGTTTTTTTTTTTATTAAAAACTAATTAAGAAAAACAAAACAAAAAAAAAAAAAAAAAGATGGGTTTTTTGTTTTTATTTAAATAAATATTGTTGTTTTTAATTTACACTGCTTTTTATAAATTTTCAAAAAAAAAAAAAAAAAAAAAAAAAAATTAAAAAAAATTTTTTAAAAAAAAATTAAATTTAAAAAATTAAAAAAAAAAAAAAAAAAAAAAATTAATATTAATAAATATTGATTCTATTTAAACCAAAATAAAATGATAGATTATTATTTTTTTATTTTTTATTTTTTTTTATTTCTATTTTCTTTTGAACCTATATTTATATAAAAAAAAAATTTAAAAGAATAATAATATTATCAAATAAAGAAAAAAAAAAAAAAAAAAAAGAATTCAATTTAGAAAAAAAAAAAAATTTCAAGTTCCATATTCATTAATGCTATTGTGTTTTTGATATCATATATAGTAATATATTTTAAACTAAATCATTATAACATATTTCAAATAAATATTATTATTATTGTAACAAAAAAAAAAAATAAAAATGATCTATAAATTCGAAACAAATATCCATATATATGTTGTTAAAACCATAAATTTTTTTTTTTTTTTTTTGATATGACGCCAAAATGTGAACAGAAGTTCATTGATAATATTTTATTTAATTTTAATTTTTATTTTTTTTTTTTTTTTTTTTTTTTTTTTTTTTTTTGTAAAAATTTTTTTTTCAAAAACATTTCACAATTTTTTTTTTATTTTTTTTTTTTTTTTTAATTTAATTTAAACAAACATATTACATATTTCAATAAAATGAATAAAATTTTAGCTCGTAGTTTTAGTACTGGTGCAAATTTCTTTGCCTCAGGTAAAGGTAAAGCACCAGTTAGAGTTGCTATTACTGGTGCCAGTGGTCAAATTGGTTATCAATTATTATTCAGAATTGCTAGTGGTGATATGTTAGGTAAAGATCAACCAATCATTCTCCAATGTTTAGAGTTACCAGGTGCAATGAACTCATTGAAAGGTGTTGCAATGGAATTGGATGATTGTGCATTCCCATTACTCAAAGGTATCGTTCAAAGCGATAAACCAGAGGAAGCATTCGCTGGTGCAGACTATGCATTATTAGTTGGTGCTCGTCCAAGAAGCAAGGGAATGGAACGTGGTGACTTATTAAAAGCCAACGCTGAAATTTTTTCCGTTCAAGGTAAAGCATTAGACAAGAGTGCCAATCGTGACACTTTAAGAGTTTTGGTTGTAGGTAATCCAGCCAATACCAACGCATTAATTGCTGCTCGTAATGCACCAAACATTGATCCAAAACGTTTCTCTGCAATGACTCGTTTAGATCACAACAGAGGCTTAGCTCAATTAGCCGATAAAACCGGTTCAGCCGTCACTGACATTGAAAAATTCTGCATTTGGGGTAATCACTCTGCCACTCAATACCCAGACATTAACTTTGGTACCGTCAAAGGTAAATCACTCGTTAACACCATCAACGATCAAAAATGGGTCAAGGATAACTTCATCCCAACCGTTCAACAAAGAGGTGCCGCTATCATTGCTGCCCGTGGTTTATCATCTGCCGCTTCTGCTGCCTCTGCTGCCATCGATCACATGAGAGACTGGACCTATGGTACCAATGGTCAATGGACCTCTATGGCCATTTACTCTGAAGGTGAATATGGTGCCGACAAAGGTCTCTACTTCTCTTTCCCAGTCATCGTCGATAACAAAGGTAAATACGAAATTGTTAAAGGTCTTAAACTCGATCAATTCTCTCAAGAACGTTTCGATGCTACTCGTAAAGAATTATTATCAGAAATGGATGGTGTTAAAGAATTATTACCATAAATTAAAATTTAAATAAATAATTTAAAAAAAAAAAAATTATTTAAAATGTAAAAAAATATGAATCAAAAAAAAAAAAAAAAAAAAAAAAAAAAAAAAAATTTTTACATTTAAATGAATATATTTATTAAAAATTTTATTCCATAATCCAACCATGACTAACTAATAAGGATTGACCAGTTAAACATTTACTTGGAATTGCACAAAGGTTGACAGCTACCTCGGCAATTTCTTCTACAGTTGTGAATTCACCATCAACAGTTTCTTTTAGGAGGACACGTTTGACAACTTCTTCTTCAGTAATATTCATTTTTTTTGCTAAATGTGGAATTTGATTTTTTACCAATGGTGTTAATACGAAACCTGGACAAATTAAATTTGAACGAATATTATCTCTGGCATATTCACGAGCGACACCACGACATAAACCTTCCAAACCATGTTTGGCAGTGACGTATGGTATCTTAAATTCAGAGGCGTATTTACTATGAACACTTCCCATGTAGAGAATTGCACCACCACGTTTATCCTTTTTGAATTCTTTTATTGCATGCTTTGTACATAAAAATGCACCATCCAAATGAATTGCCATCATTTTTCTCCAATCTTCCAACTTTACGGTTTCTAAGGCTTCAATATGTTGAAAACCTGCATTTGATACGAGTACATCTAATCCACCAAAAACTCTAGCGGTTTCTTCGATACCTTGTGAAATTTGAGTTTCATCACCAACATCACAATGGATTGGAATGATTGAACCTGGATAACGACTGTTCAATTCCTTTGATATGTTATCTGCTTTGAGTTTGTCTATATCTGCAACAGCAACTTTAGCACCTTCCTTTAAAAATCCTTCAACAATACCTAAACCAATACCTGATGCTCCACCAGTTACAAAACAAACTTTATTTTCCATTCTACCATTTTGTTTTACTGATGAACTATAATATCTAATAGTTGATTGAATAAATTGTTTATTATTATTATTTATTGTTGTTGTTGTTAACTTTTTAATTAAAAAATTCATTTTATTAATTAATTACTAATAAAGAAAAAAAAAAAAATAGTGAAACAAAAAAAAAAAAAGAAAATTAAATTTAAGAGAAAAAAAGTTTTAAAAAAAAAAAAAATGAAAATTAAAAAAAAAAAAAAAAAAAATATATTGATAGTAAGTTTTATAGTGCGAATATATCGTGATATTATACAAAAAAAAAAAAAAAAAAAAAAAAAAGAAAAGAAAAAAAAAAAATTAATTCTAAATAAACTATTTAAATATTTATTCCAACTAATTTTTTTTTTTTTTTTATTTTTTTTTTTTTTAGTCTAAAAAGATTGTACAAGTAAAACAAACATTTGTTTTTATTTTTTTTATTTTTTTTATTTTTTTTATTAAATAAATTTAATATTTGAATTTAAATAACATATTGGGATACGATGGTGGTGGTTGTTAGTCAATAATTAAATATTGAATATCATTTTTATTCTTGTTTTTATCAAATCAAGTTTTTCTTTTTTTTTTTTTTTAATTTTATTTTTTATTTTTTTTTTTTTTTTAAAAAACTTTTTTTTCATTTTTTTTTTTTTTTTCGTTTTCATTGTTTTTTTTCTCATATTATCCAAAACTTAAATATTTATATTTTTTTTTTCAATAAACCAAATAAACTTGTATATAGTATTAATAATAATTATAGTAATAAAAATAATAACAGCAACAAAAAAAAATATATATATATAAATTGAAAAATGCAAAGATTTTATAGTTATTTAAATATCGCAAAACCAAAGACTCATACAGAACTTTTGAAAGCATTTTCGATGCAAAAGATTTATTTATATAATGCCAAAAAAATCACTTTTGTTACATCAAAATCTGGTTCAGGTGGTTCAGGTGCAAGAGTTTTCAAATATAAATACTTAGAACCATTCCAATTTTGGAATAGTGATCTTCATCTTGAGCATCTTAAAAAAACTAAATGCGAACCACATGTTATAGTTGAAAATCGTAATAATCATAATTTATTATAATAATAATAATAATAATAATAATAATAATAATAATAATAATAATAATAATAATAATAATAATAATAATAATAATAATAATAATAATAATAATAATAATAATAATAATAATAATAATAATAATAATAATAATAATAATAATAATAATAATAATAATAATAATAATAATAATAATAATAATAATAATAATAATAATAATAATAATAATAATAATAATAATAATAATAATTATTATTGTGATTTTCATTATATTAACTATTAAATTTTTATTTATTTTTACAATATGGCAGTTGATGGAACTATACACAATATTAATGCAAACTCAAAGAATTCTGAAGAAATTTTAGAAGAAGTTTTAAATGCTACAAATGGAAAAAAAATCAATGTCAACATTCCATTAAATTAATTTGAAATAAAAATATAAAAATATAATATATAAAAAAAAAAAAAAAATTTGTTATTTTATTATTATTATTATTATTATTATTATTATTATTATTATTATTATTATTATTATTATTATTATTATTATTATTATTATTATTATTATTATTATTATTATTATTATTATTATTATTATTATTATTATTAAATTATTGATCACTCCGCATTTTTTTTTTTTTTTCTTTAAAGAACCACAAAGAGGTTTAAGAAGCTTTTTTGAAAAAAAAATTTGATTTGATTACTGTGACATATTCAGACCAGTGCTCTAATAATATATTTTTTTTTTATTTTTACCAAAAAATAAATTAAAAAAAAAAAAAAAAAAAAAAAAAATAAAAGATTGGAGGCGGTGGTGACAGTTGGGATATCTACTTTAACCAACTTGTTTTTTGATTTTTTTTTTTATATTTTTTTTTTTTTTAATTTTTTTTAATTTTTTTTTTTTTTTTTACTCCGAATAATGATTTGCATACTCTCATAATAAAAAAAAAAAAAAATAAAATAAAAACATATTAATTAAAATCATACCACCTGGCAACCAAACAAATATTTTAAAAAAAATAAATAAATAAAAAATATTATATAAAAATATTAAAAAAAAAAAATAAATAAATATTAAAAAATAATTGAATCCAATAAAATTTTAATTAAAAAAATATAAAAATAAAAAAATATTAAAAAAAAACCTCAGAAATCAAACCCAACAAATCTTAATCTTAATTCTAAAAATAAAATTTTTTTAACAATTAATTAAAAAAAAAAAGAAAAATATTAGTTAATTTTTTTTTTTAAAAAAAAAAAAAAAAGGTATAAAAGTAATAATGTGAATTAAATTTCCTATTTTCGAACTATAAGATATATATATTTTTCTTTATAGTATCTCTTTCATATTCACCCACTTTTTTCAAACCCAACCATTTTTTTTTTTTTTAACACAAAAAAAAAAAAAAAAAAAAAAAAAAAAAAAAAAAAAAAAAAAAATTTAACACCAATATATATATATTTATATAAAATATAATATTGTTTAAAATTTCTAATATCAATATGAATGCATATTGGAAATAGTTATGATATAAACATTTTCTAACTTTTATATTATATAGTTTTAACATTAAATCATATTGAAAAAAATAATATTTTTTATTAGTTTGTTTTTTTTTTTTCTATTTTAATTTTCCCCACCCCACACCAACCCACATTTTTTTCTAATTATTATCTTTACAAATATTTTTTATTAAATATTATTACATCTACCGTATCAATTGGTTTGTTACCACCTTAATCAAACAGTTTTTTTTTTTTTTCTTTGTTTTTTTTTTTTTTTTTTTTTTTTTTTTTTGTTTTGTTTTAAAAAAAAAACAAATATTTTCACCACTACCACCCCTTTTCAACACATTTCCAATTACTCACACCAATATTATTATTTAAAAAAAAAAAAAAAAAAATTCAGTTAAAAAAAAATATATAATAACATATTATATTTATTATAATAATAAAAAAAAAAGGATAAAAACACCAAATAAAAAAGAATTTTGATAATAAACAATAGAATAATAATAATAAAATAATAATAATAATAATAATAATTATATAAAAAAATGATAAATATTACACCAAATAGTAACACTATTGGTAACGATAGTGAAAATAATAATAATAATAATAATAATAATAATAATAATAATAATAATAATAATAATAATAATAATGGTAATACAGAGGTAACAAATACAACAGTAATAATTCCAAACTCACCTTCATCAAGTTCGACAAATGAAATCAAAGTATTACCAACACAATTAGATGAATTTATTGAAGAACAGTTACACCCACATACACAACCAATCCAACAAATTTTAAATAATGGAAATATAGTATCATCACCAACAATTAAAACTAGTTATGGATTAATTCCACCACCAATTTCACCACCAATTAAAAATAGTACAGGATTACCAGCAAATAATAATAATAATAATATTAATAATAATAATAATAGTGTATTAAATTCATCAACATCATCAACATCATCATTAGTATCAAGCCCAGTTAATAATTCAGTTAATATTAACAAAAGTAATAATGGTATTCAAAAATTATCAATTATTAATCAATCAACAGGTCCACCAATACCACATATTCCATTACAATCAACATTATCTCCAATTCTAAAAGATATTATTAGAGAGACAGAATTGGCCGAGGAAGAAGAGTTCAAACAGATTGGATCAGCAATTTTAACATCATCAACTAGTAATTTTCATGAGGTTGACCTTTCAAAGAATACAAAAGATACGAAATCATTGTTAAAGAAAGAAGTAGCTTCACCAATTAATTCAAGTAGTAGTAATATTCCAATGGGTGGTAGAAATTCATTAAAACAGTCATCAGCAAATGTACCATTCTCTTTATTGAAACAATCATCGACTTCGGCAATCTCAAGATCTAATGCAAGTGATTATCTTAGAATTAGTTCAATGGCATCTTATTTTGTAAATCCATTGAAATATTCAGTTTGTTCAGAGGGTCACATGGTTTTAGATGCATCACAAGATATATTTCCACCACCAAAGTCAACAACCGATGAAGAAATGGGCGGTGGTAGTGGTGATTTTAAGGATAATATTCCATTGGAGGATTTTGGTAATGGTGGTAAAGAAGAGAAACATTTCGATGATGGAGTTGGATTCATATTGGATGGTGCAACAACAGATTTCGAATCCAATGAAGTTGGTGTTGAAGCAGGTAATGATATTAAAGTTATCCATAGTAAACGACAAAAAGTAATGCAACATCTTTTAAATAATAAAGGATTGGTTATGCTAGTATTTAGTGCATTTCTTTTCTCAATTATGGCTTATTTAGTGAAATTGATATCATCGGATCTTGAATCATTAGAGATTGCATTCATGCGTTCTTTTTATGGTTTAGTTGGTTGTATCATTATATTATTCTCATTACGTGAGAATCCATTAGGCCCAAAACAATTCCGTTGGTTTCTTTTAGCTCGTGGTTTATCAGGTGCAATCTCATTATGTGCTTACTTTTACACACTAACAGTTTTGCCATTATCAGAGGCTGTAATCATTAGTTTTACAAGTCCTGTAATTACAGCGGCATTGGCAGCAGTTGTACTCAAAGAGAAATGGGGTGGAATTGAGGCTATTTGTGCATTTTTAAGTTTATGTGGAGTAATGGTAATCTCGAAACCATCATTCTTATTCCATCAACATAATGATGGTTCAACCATTGAGAATGGTGATGATGGCGGTAAACTATTATATATTTTAATAGGTATTGGTGGTGCTTTCTTCACTGCAGTTTCTTATATTGCAGTTAGAAAAGTTGGTCCAACAGTTAATCCATTTGTTTTGGTTGTTTATTTCAGTGCTGTCGCATCAGCTCTCACTCTACCATCATCTTTTATCTTTCAATCATTTGTTTGGCCATCACTTAAATGTTGGGGTTATATAACTTTGATTGGTGTCGTTGCAACTATTGCTCAGGGTGCTGTTAATGCTGGCATTCAATTATCGAAAAAAACCTCAACTGCTGCTGCTATGAATTATCTCCAAATCATTTTCACTTTTATTTGGCAAATAACTTTAATGGGTGAACCTGTCGATTGGATCACCCTTTTAGGTGCAATTTTAATTTTATGTTGTGCTGCAATTACTGCTTTTAAAAAATAATATTTAAAAAAAAAAAAAAAAAAAAAAAATATTATCCATTGATAATTAATTAATTTATTTTAAACAAAAAACAAAAAAAAAAAAAAAAAAAAAAAAAAAAAAAAAAGAGACAAAATACAAACATTAAAATAAAAGTAAATTAAAAAACATTTTTTTATAAACTAAAAATTTTGGTTGATTTATATACATAAAAGTTAAAAATACATTTGTAAAAGAATGTTGTTGATAAAATTGAAGAGTTTAAATCAGAAATTGAAGAAATATTCATATTAGTTATTTTTTACCTCCTCGGAGTTGTGTTCAAATCATAGTTTAAATTAGTTTAATATTATATTTTACTCTTTTATTATTATAGTATTTTTATTATTTTTTTTTTATAAAATGAAAGTTTTTTATAGGTATTGGTAACAATTGATGATATTACAAATGAAACACTATTATTCAAATATGGTATAATTAATTCAATCAAATAAATATAGTTACTTGATGGAGTTTTACAAATAAATGTTTAATTTAGATCATTTTGGGTAAAAAAAAAAAAAAATTTCGTTGTTTAAAAATTTTTCATCAAAAAATTGCCTGGATGGCTCAGTAGGCAGAGCGAGCGGCTGTTAACCGCTAGGTCCATGGTTCGATCCCATGTCTAGGCGAATTTTTATTTTTTTTTATTTTTGATCTCTAAAAAGAGATTAGTCACGCGTTAGATCTATTAATTTATCAAAGAATTATTGAAATTGAACGATATTTATTTAAGTTTTGGCCTTTTTATTATTTTAAGAATTTTGTCAAAATGAAATATAAAAAAAAAATGAAAAAAAAAGGCGAAAAATTTTATTTTGAAATTAATTTTTGAAAATAAAAAAAAAAAAAAAAAAAAAAAGTACTTGTATAAAATGAATAAAAAAATAAATGAAATTAGTGGTAGACCTATATGGGAATATCTTTCAAGAGATATATCGGATTTTCAGAGAGTTTCAAGGACACTATTTGAATGTTTTTCATCATTAGCAACAGGTGCATTATTAAATCCACAACAAATACAACAAATTGGATTACCAAATGATCAAATATCAAGTAGTGCAACACCTGCTATGGTATTACAACTAATGAATAATTTAATTGATGCTGATAAAAGTTATCAAAATTCTTTGAAAAAACGTATATATATATATATATATTTAAACATTAATTGAATACATAAATTTAATGTATAAAAAAAAAAAATTTATTATTAATTTCAATTTTTCCACTCTATTAAAGTTGAAAAACATCAAAAAATTCAAAAAGAAATTACAGATATACAAAAAGAAATTGAAGAAAAAGATAAATTAATATCAACATTAGCATTAAATTTAAAAGATATTGAATCATTTTTAGAGAATGAATTATCACAAGACAATGTAAATATAAATAATGGTAATCCAAGTGAAAATATAGTTAATGAGGTTTTAATTGATTTAAAACAACCAGATGACGCTGCTGCTTCTGCATCAATCGATAATATAGTTAATAGGGATGTATCACCAGAGGATTTAATATCTTATGCACATAAAATTAGTGGTACAACATCGGCACCATTTGGATATCAACCAAATGCACCATTAGCATCATTATTTAAACCTCCAGCACCACAAGATGAAATGATGAGAGCATCAGTACTCTTTACAAAACCACCTCCTCATGTTTTAAAATATTATGGTTTAGCTGAAATTGATGTTACAACCCCAACATTGACTGCAAATATTTCATCACCATTTCAAATGGGTGGTACTGATTCTACAACACCAACTTCAAAAGAACAAGAAGAACAATTATCACAAACACAACAACAACAACAACAACAACCAACACAACAACAATTATCACAACCAACAGATTCAGAATTACAACCAATTCAAAGTATATTACAACCTCCACAACAATTAAATATAGATTTAGATTTGAATCCTGATTTAGATTCAAGTGGTGATGATGACGATGATGATGATGATGAAGAAAGTGAAGAAGTTGAATGGGATTAAAAAAATTTATAATAAATTAAAATTATCATAAATGCAATATTTTTTTTATTTTTATTTATTTCTTTTGGCCAAAAAATTTAACAAACCAAATTATAAATTTATCAATTTTCGAAGATTTTTCAAATGGATTTACAATTTTATTCATTTTTTCTTGTTCTAATTGATGTTTTTCACCTTGTGATTGGTTTGTTGAAACAAATCCTTCTTCGGTATTACGAGTTGGTATATAAAAATGTTTAAATACTTTTTGTTGATGTTGTTGTTGTTGATTATTGATTAATTTTTCTAATTTTTCAATTTCTTTTTCAATTAAAGAAATTGATTTTTTATCAACTTCATCTAATTTCATTTTCAATAGGGTTTGTTTCTTTTTTTGTAAAATTATTGTTGGATCATCATATGGAGTGAGAGGTTTAGATATTGGTCTTGCACCAGGTGCTTTATCAACCATATCTTTAATATTTTCAAGGTATTCATTTTTTGAGACTAAATAAGGCTCTCTAATATCTTTTGAACCTAATGGTACATGTGGTAGAATGAATGCTGATACTCTTCTTTCCTCTTCTGCCAATATATTATAGGTACCAATTGCATTCATTGTTGTCATTGTCTCTACATTTAATTTATAACGATTTGAAATATCTTTTATTAATTGATCTGGTAATTTAACATGTGTTGCACCTGTACCAATTAATAGGAATTCAGTTGGTGGTTCAACAATATCCAATGTTGATAATGTATCAATGGTAATATCTTCAACTGAATGAATATCCCATAGAAATAATTGTTGTGGCATAATATTAATTGATCCTGGTATTAAAGTCTTATTAACTGAAAATCCAGAATCTACATATCCATCAATATTATAAACTTTTGATAAATCACCTTGAGCCATTTCAAATATATTACCATTATCAATTCCTTTACAATAATTTCTTTTAAAAATTTTAATATTATTATTATTATTATATATTACATTTTGATTTATTAATATTCTTTTTATATTATTTAAACTATAATAATTTTTAAACATAACTATTTATTTATTTTTTTTTATTAATTTCATAAATAAAAATGTTGCAAAAAAAAAAAAAAAAAAAAAATATAAAAAAAAAAAAAAAAAAAAAATTTTTATAATTTTTTTTTTTTGAATTTAAACGACGAGACAGTGGATACTAAAAACATTTTTTTAATTTTATAAAAAAAAATATTAAATAAATTATGATTCAAACACACCCATTTGGATGAGGTTATTAAAAAAAAATAATTAAACAATTTTAAATATCCCTATAAATAAAATATAAAAGTGATAGAATATTCGGAATAGTATTAATGCGAATAATTACTTATTAAAAAAAATACATAAATAAATAAATTGAATAAAAAATAATAAAAAATAACAACAAATACTTATTTTAAAAATTCCAAAGTATTAGTTGTTGTTTTTTTTTTTATAAATTTAAATTTAAATTTAATATTATATAATGTATGGAATATTTTTTTAATTGAAATTTTTTTTGGATGGTTTTTTTTTTTTTATTATTAAAAAATTGTATTATATATTTTTTTTTTTTTTTTTTTTTTTTTTTTTAAATTGGATATTACAGTTTAAGCTGTTTTTTTTTTTTTTTAAATTGGATATTACAGTTTAAGCTGTTTTGTATTATATAGATTCGCCTCATTCTGGACTAATTGTGATAATTCGAACAAGATTATCTTTTAACATCGTAGAACCATTACAACAAAAGGGAATATTCGATATTTATTCATCTCAAGTTACCTTATCTAACCTGACCTTATTAAACCTCCAAATATGCTTTATAGCAGTTCATTACATTATCCCCCCTTTAAATTTATAAATTCCAGAGACTCATCTGGAGAATGGGCAGGAATCGAACCGAGGATGTCGCCAATGTGATAATTCGAACAAGATTATCTTTTAACATCGTAGAACCATTACAACAAAAGGGAATATTCGATATTTATTCATCTCAAGTTACCTTATCTAACCTGAGGCGTTGTGCCACTTTCAAATGTTAACACCCGTATCAAATATCATTATTTGTAATTAACATCAAAAATCACCAACCACACGACACATTATTTCTCATTTGTGTACAGATTACAAACAACTATCACTTTTTATTTCTAAAAAAAATAAAAAAAAAAATAATAATAAATAATTAAAAAATATCGACCAAATGAAAAAAAACGCAGTTTTTTTTCATTTTCGTTGTGCCACTTTCAAATGTTAACACCCGTATCAAATATCATTATTTGTAATTAACATCAAAAATCACCAACCACACGACACATTATTTCTCATTTGTGTACAGATTACAAACAACTATCACTTTTTATTTCTAAAAAAAATAAAAAAAAAAATAATAATAAATAATTAAAAAATATCGACCAAATGAAAAAAAACGCAGTTTTTTTTCATTTTCGTTGTGCCACTTTCAAATGTTAACACCCGTATCAAATATCATTATTTGTAATTAACATCAAAAATCACCAACCACACGACACATTATTTCTCATTTGTGTACAGATTACAAACAACTATCACTTTTTATTTCTAAAAAAAATAAAAAAAAAAATAATAATAAATAATTAAAAAATATCGACCAAATGAAAAAAAACGCAGTTTTTTTTCATTTTCGTTGTGCCACTTTCAAATGTTAACACCCGTATCAAATATCATTATTTGTAATTAACATCAAAAATCACCAACCACACGACACATTATTTCTCATTTGTGTACAGATTACAAACAACTATCAACAATTCATTTTTTCAAATTCATTTTGATACTCTTTTTTTTTTAGAATAAAGGAAATTTTGCAAAAAAAATCCGGCTTTTAAAAAAAAAAAAAAAAAAAAAAAATCAAAAAAAAAAATGAAAAATAATTAAAAAAAAATAATCAAATTAAAATATCAAACTAAAAATATCAAAAAAAAATATCAACCCCAAAGTATCAATTCAAAAAGGTGCTGGTTTGAATGTTAACACAAGTATCAAATATCACTGTTTGTAATTAACACCAAATGTTACCAGCCAGATAAAGACACACTATTTCCCCTTTGTGCCACACACTCAAAACATTAATTTTATACATTAATTGAGCCTGTAAAAAAAAAAAAAACAATAAACACGAGTTCTATTCTCGAGGAGAGACAGCCTAAAAAACTGTGATATTCAATTTAAAAAAAAAAAAAAAAAAAAAAAAAAAAAAAAAAAAAAAAAAATATAACATTACCTTATTAAACCTCCAAATATGCTTTTTTTTTTTTTTTTTTTTTTTTTTTTTTTTTAAATTGGATATTACAGTTTAAGCTGTTTCTCCTCGGGGATAGAACCCGGATTTATTTGTTTTATTTTATTTACAGTCTCAATTAAAAAATTTTTTTTTTTTTTTTTTTTTTTTTTTTTAATGTGGTGAGTTGTTATTGTTATTTCTCCAAATATGCTTTATAGCAGTTCATTACATAATTTCAATTGAAGAGCGTATGTGGTCTAGTGGTATGATGCATCCCTGCCACGGATGCGAACTGGGTTCGATTCCCAGCATACGCATATGATTTTAACCCAAAAATAAAATCCGAACTTCGGAAAAAGTGAACCCCTGTGATAAAAATGGAAATACAGACCTTGCCTCCTTATCTTGTACCGAATATTCCGATATAGACAGTGTAACCTGCCAGTTCCGAGTTCGAACCCCATACGACTCGTTAGCATAAAAAAACAGGTCTGGAAATATAGCTCTGCCCGTCGGTGATTATATAAATTGTATCAATTATATAGAACAGGCAACCTACCAGACACGATGTTCGATTCCCACTCGCCTCCTAACGGAAAACCGTCTCAAGGCGCAACCCTTGAATTGGTAAAAAAAAAAAAAGTACCGAATATTCCGATATGAAATAATGTTCTGAGTAATGAGTGTAGGATGGATTTGTAATCAATTGTATGGTAACAAAGAGCTACAAGATACCAATCTGGATTTTGAAATGCTGACAAACAAATGGCACCAACTAGCTTCTATGGAATACATCAAATTATTAAAAGAATATAAATTATCGATGGCCAAAGAACCAGAAAGATTCAATGATATCAACTCTTATAATAATAATATAAAAATAATCAAAAACAGGATTTCAAAAAAATACTGTATATTAAGAAAATCTCTCCCTAATAATGTGATTGACTTTTTCATATAAATGTAAAAGCATCATATAATGAACATTAATTAAATTAACTATTAAAAAAAAATAATTAACTTTATTATTGTTAAAGACTAAGGTCAAACAATAATCATTAATATTAAAAAAAAAAAAAAAAAAAAAAAAAAAAAGTGTAGGATGGAATCCTGCTATAAACTATTCAACGAAGATGTAACGAAACTAATTCCCTCTTCGATCCCTTAATAATTGAAAAGGAAACATCAAACTTACTCAAATTAGAAAAATTCAAGGTAGTGAAAAAAATCGAACAAAACCTCAACAACAACACAATTGGAGACTACGAATTACACAAAGAAATTGGAAAGTATGTATTATACAATTTAATAATTGTTAACATAAATGCACCCTTCATTTAGATTTTTTATTCTCAATATAAAAATATGTATAATAAGTAGTTCAAAACATACATAATAAATAATAAAAGAATAATTAATAATTATCAGTATTGTTTTAGTCTAGTAGATGGGAGTTTTTTTTTTTTTTGCGATATGCTATTTTTTTTTTTTTTTTTTTTTTTTTTTTTTTTTTAATATTAATGATTATTGTTTGACCTTAGTCTTTAACAATAATAAAGTTTATTATTTTTTTTAATAGTTAATTTAATTAATGTTCATTATATGATGCTTTTACATTTATATGAAAAAGTCAACAATCACATTATTAGGGAGAGATTTTCTTAATATACAGTATTTTTTTGAAATCCTGTTTTTGATTATTTTTATATTATTTCCGTAGTCAGGATTGATTTGGTTATCGGTTGGAGTATTGTTATTGAATTTTGGAAATATTCTGATAATTGGTTTTCCATTTACAATCGCTCTATCCACCGTCCAGTTTGAAAGTCTACCTGTTGTCACAAAGACGAAATTTTTTAGTTTGTTAATATTTATGAAGTTTTTTGTTTTTGTACAGCTAAAGAATAGGTGACCGTATGGATCATTAGACATGTTAGTATTACACATTGGGCATGGTTTTTCGTGGAGATTGTTTAGAGTGAGGCATCTCGAATGAAATCTAAACATTGTGTTTTTAGTTTTTGGATCTTTGATATTTAGTATGTTGGTGAAAAGGAAGTTATAGTTATACCCTCTCATAGAAAGATTATCTTGGGAGAAAGGTTTTAGGTATTCTTTCCTCTTTGGAGTCAATTTCTTTATACCATTCAGATAGAGATAAGGGAAGACCTGATTGATTTTTTATTGAAATGGCGAATCGGAAAATTCTTCTTTTAGTTCAACATTTGTTCCAATCATCTATATTACTCTTTAGAAATTGTGAGGTAATTCTATTTGATGTTAATTGAAAGTTCCAGCTTTTATGAGTGGCTGATGACACTGAATTGTTTTCTTGTGCGTGGATAAATTCGTTGATTATCCACAGTCTTTGGGCTTTTTGTCTTTGTTCGATGTCCCATATGTTCCACCCACCCTGTTCCATTGGGTATCTTGATCTTCTTGCGCTCATGAGATTAATAACATTAAATCCTGTGGAGTTTTTGTAGTTTGAGGCCGAAAGGAACCATTCCACTATTTTGTTAATTTGTTTCAGTTCATATTCATTATATTTTTCTATATATGAAAAGTATGTTAGTTTTGATAATGCGAAGGCTTTAAGAATGCTAGTTTTAGTTTTTACCGTGGTCCCTGTCGTTTTCCAAAGTAAAAGAGATGCCGGAATCTCGATTCCATTGTAGTTTGTATTACCCAGAACTATCGATGCTGATTTATACGCTATTTGTAAAATGTTTATTTAAATGTTTTTAGTGAATGTTTAGAGGGATGTTTTTAATAGAATGTTAGTGGTGGTTTGGAAATGTGATATTGTGGTTTGGGATACCTCTGAGGTTGTCAGTGGTATACGAAGTTGTTTGAAGGTGAAGAAATTGTTTGATGTGTCTAGATAGGAGTCGAACCATCGATCTATGAACAATCCGAACATAAAAGTGCCGCGACCTGGAATCGAACCAGGGTCAACAGAGCCACAATCTGATGTACTACCACTATACTATCACGGCTGTTATATTTTTTCTCGAAAAAATCAGTAAAAAAAGTCTAATAAAGCGGGGTGCCACTTTCAAATGTTAACACCCGTATCAAATATCATTATTTGTAATTAACATCAAAAATCACCAACCACACGACACATTATTTCTCATTTGTGTACAGATTACAAACAACTATCACTTTTTATTTCTAAAAAAAATAAAAAAAAAAATAATAATAAATAATTAAAAAATATCGACCAAATGAAAAAAAACGCAGTTCTTTTTCATTTTCGTTGTGCCACTTTCAAATGTTAACACCCGTATCAAATATCATTATTTGTAATTAACATCAAAAATCACCAACCACACGACACATTATTTCTCATTTGTGTACAGATTACAAACAACTATCACTTTTTATTTCTAAAAAAAATAAAAAAAAAAATAATAATAAATAATTAAAAAATATCGACCAAATGAAAAAAAACGCAGTTTTTTTTCATTTTCGTTGTGCCACTTTCAAATGTTAACACCCGTATCAAATATCATTATTTGTAATTAACATCAAAAATCACCAACCACACGACACATTATTTCTCATTTGTGTACAGATTACAAACAACTATCAACAATTCATTTTTTCAAATTCATTTTGATACTCTTTTTTTTTTAGAATAAAGGAAATTTTGCAAAAAAAATCCGGCTTTTAAAAAAAAAAAAAAAAAAAAAAAAAATGAAAAAAATTAAAAAAAAAAAATGAAAAATAATTAAAAAAAAAATAATCAAATTAAAATATCAAACTAAAAATATCAAAAAAAAAATATCAACCCCAAAGTATCAATTCAAAAAGGTGCTGGTTTGAATGTTAACACAAGTATCAAATATCACTGTTTGTAATTAACACCAAATGTTACCAGCCAGATAAAGACACATTATTTCCCCTTTGTGCCACACACTCAAAACATTAATTTTATACATTAATTGAGCCTGTAAAAAAAAAAAAAAAACAATAAACACGAGTTCTATTCTCGAGGAGAGACAGCCTAAAAAACTGTGATATTCAATTTAAAAAAAAAAAAAAAAAAAAAAAAAAGTCTAATAAAGCGGGGGCTTAGCATGAATTACGTGGTCACAGAAAAAAAAATTTAAATTAAAATAATTAATAAATAAAAACATGATTCGAACACATCCAATTGGATGAGGTTATTAAAAAAAAAATTGTAAGAATTCTTTTTAAATAAATAATAATTATTCGAAAACATCCAAATGGATGAGGTTATGAAAAATAAAGATCGAATTTTTTTAAAAAAAAACCCACATACCTAAAACAGTAAAATTTTGTATATGAATTTAATTGTCGATAAGGGAAATGTCCTTAACACTGTAATTTCCATTTAAAAAATCGTTAAATTTAAAAAAGTTCGAATTTTATACAACCTCTGTCACTTAAAATGGGAAACTGTCCTCGTAAATTTAATCAACCTCATAATAAGAAATCTAACAACCATTGTCTCAGATTAATTAAAACTAAATAAAATATGTGTTCACTAAAATAGTTTTATTCCTTTATTTATTTTTAAAAATAATGTTTTTTTTTTATAAATTTTATTAAAGTATAGTTAAAAATAAAAGAACATCACATTGATGGATATAAATAAAAAAAACAAAAAAAAAGGTTTACAAATTTTACTAAATTATTTTATATGTTTATTTTTTTTTTTTTTTTTTTTTTTTTTTTTTTTTTTTTTTTTTTTTAAATTTTATTCGTTAAATTAATATTATTAAACTTGTTGGTAACCTTGTTGGGAACCAGTGACTTTAGATTTGATGAAGAAAACACCATCTTTAATTAAACCACCAAAGTTAACCCACATTTCTTTATTTGGGAACATATCTGAACCATGTTGATGTTTCACTTTGGCGTTGAAAATAATACCACCAACAATGTAAACAACTGTGACAGAGAGTAAACTATTGAATTCAAATTGTTAATAATGAAACAGAGAGAAAAACAAAATAAATAAAAAAAAAATGATTAGTTTTTGTGAAATGATAGTAAAAAAAAAAAAAGCCTATAAATGCCTACATGATGATGAAGATCCAACCACCACCAATACCACCTTTGCTTGGTTGTTGGCTACCGTTACCATTATTATTATTATTACCACTGCCATTGCTACCTCCACCACATAAATCACTACCAGTCATTGTGACACCATAAACACATTTACTTTCTTCAACGACAGCAGCTGCTTGGGTTGGGTTAACTTTTGAATCACATTTCAATTTAATGTCGATTGTTCTAAAAATATCACCATTGCATGGGGCACTATCAGTGGTATATGTAAGAGTTGGTAAACCATTGGTAGTACTCCATTTACCTAAACTAAGGCTACCAACACTAGTAGCTTTTGCTGTTCCACCAACTGTGAGTTGACAAGCTGATGCACCACTAATACTACATTTGCTCGCCACACCACAAATATTCCAAAAGAATCTATATTTACCTGCTGGATTTGAACCTGATGCAGCACTTAATTGTGAATAACTTCCACTATTGTCATTAATTTAATTCATTAATAATATAACATTAATAATAATAATAATAATAATAATAATAATAATAATAATAATAATAATAATAATAATAATAATAATAATAATAATAATAATAATAATAATAATAATAATAATAATAATAATAATAATAATAATAATAATAATAATAATAATAATAATAATAATAATAATAATAATAATAATAATAATAATAATAATAATAATAATAATAATAATAATAATAATAATAATAATAATAATAATAATAGTAATAATAATAATATTAATATTAATAATAATAATTGTTTATTTAATTTATTTTTATTTTATCATTTTTATTTTATCATTTTTATTAATGATTATTTTTATTTTTTTTGTTCATTGCAAAAAAATAAAAAAAAAATAAAAAATAAAAAATTAAAAAAATTAAAAATATGTTCAAATATAACATACTTTGAGAGTGATCCATAATTAACATCATTATAACTGCAATCTGATTGTGAACCTTGACCAAATGCATTTGAAGCAATTGCAAGTATTAATAATATACTGGCAATAATTCTCATTTTACTACTTATTTGATTAGTTGGGAAAACAAAAAAAAAAAATATATTACAAAAAAATATATGTGTGATTTCAATCAAAAAAAAAAAAAATTAATGTCTCAAAAAAAAAGAAAAAAAAAAAAAAAATTAAAGTAAAAAATCCCACCTTTTTTCAAAAAAAAAAAATAAAAAAAATAAAAAAAAAAATTAATAAAAAAAGAATTTTCTGAGCAAATTTTAAAATTTGCCATTTAGTTTAAATATTTGAGCAAGCTGACATGGTGAATCATTTACAAAAATATAAAAATATAAATAAAAATAATGGTTTTTGTGAAAAAAAAAAAAAAAAAAAAAAAAAAAAAAGAATAGAAATAAGAATCAATTTATATGTAGTTATCTATTTTTTTATTTATCTATTTTTTTTTTTACCCTGGTTAGAGTTCTCTTTGATTTTTTTATTTGAACCATTTTTTTTTTTTTTTTTTTTTATTTTCATTTTTTTTTTTTTTTTTCAAAAAGATACTTCGGCGTAAAAAAAAAACACTTTCATTGGTTCTTATTAAAAATAGAATCATTCCTTTGATCAAATTTTCTTTTAAATATTTTCTTTACTTTTTTTAATATATACATATTTTCATTTTCATTTTTATTTTTTTATTTTATTTTTATTTTTATTTTTTTTATTTTTATTTTTATTTTTATTTTATCCCCAATATATATTTTTTTTTTTTTTTAATTTTTTTTTTCCGAACTTTTTTGAGAAAAAAAAAAAAAAAAAAAAATGGTGAATGAAAGTGAAGATGAAATTATTGATAGTTCAGAGCTTGAAAATGAAAATAATATAAATGAAGTCAACCAAGAGAAGCCAAATAATGATGAGGATTTTTTCAGTGCTGATAGTGATATTGAAAAATTAAATTACAAAAAGGAAGAGCCTAATTCATTCTGTCACAAAGATAAACAACAACAGCAACAAAGCATAAAAGGAGGACAAAAAATTATACAAAATAAACAAGATGAATACCAACAAACAGATAGTGAGTATTATGACTCTGACTACATTGACGATATGGATTCAGATGATTACGAAGAAAAGTGTGAAGTTGATAGGAAAAAAGATAGTTTACATGAATTGAAAAATGAAGAAAGAGATGAGCATTTTGGTATTGAATATATTAATCAAGACAGTGGCAACAATAATAATAATAATAATAATAATAATAATAATAATAATAATAATAATAATAATAATAATAATAATAATAATAATAATAATAATAATAATAATAATAATAATAATAGTAGCAATATTGTTGAAGAGTCATTGTATGAAAGATTATTAAAAAGAGATTTCAATAGATATAATAAAAGTGATGTAAACACTAATAACATTGGAAATAGTAATAATAATAAAAACAAAAGAAAAGATTTATATATATACAGTAGTGGCGATAAAGAATTAAATGTAAATAGTGTAATTAAAAGTTCAACATCATACAATTCATCTAATCTCTTTTTTGAAGAGGAATGTAATAATGATTACGACTACAATGGTGAAAATGAACATGAAAAAGAAATCAAAAAAAAAGAAAGAATTAAAAGAGATCACGAAATTAAAAATAATAAATTAATAATTAAAAGAGCAAAAAGTTTAACACAAAGTATTATATTGGATCCTATTGATCCAACAATTAAAAATAGTTTTCAACAATATTTAATTCAAAGAGAATTAAAACAAACAAAAATTAATAGTAATAATAAAAACACAGAAATAAATACAGATAAAAATACAATTATTGATACGCCAACAAATAAAGAGTTAGAATTGGTTGATAGTGGTCAAAATGATAGTAATAATAACAATAATAATAGTAATGAAAAAAATTTCAAAGAACCAACACCACCACCAACACCATTAAAAAGAAAGAGAAAATCAAAATCAAAACAACCAACCTTAGAGATTGTCCCCTTTACAAGATCAATTTCAGATTACCAAAATTTTTATAATAATAATGCTAAAAAAGTTGAAACTTTATTAAATTGGGATACTTTAAATATTAAAAATTCAATCACTAATAATAATAATAATAATAATAATAATAATAATAATAATAATAATAATAATAATAATAATAATAATAATAATAATAATAATAATAATAATAATAATAATAATAATAATAATAATAATAATAATAATAATAATAATAATAATAATAATAATAATAATAATAATAATAATAATAATAATAATAATAATAATAATATTAATAATAATAATTGTAAAAAAGTAGAATTTTTAAAATTTAAAAAAGAAGAAAAAGAAATAATATATTATTATATGATATATTATTCATCAAGTTTATTATTTTATAGATGTAGTGAATTATGGAAGATGATATCGAATCATTTGGAGAGCAAACCAATACCATTAAAAATTGGAATTTTCATAACGAATAAATTGGAATCTAATCAATCATTCAATGAATGGAGTTTAAAATGTAAAAATAAATATTTCAATAGCAATAAAATAGACTTTAAATTGCCACCACATTCACAATATCCAAAATCAATATTATCATTTAAAGAGAAACAAATTAAAACAATTCAAAAACAATTATTGGAATTAAATGGAATCTATATGAAAACTCCAACTACAATTGGAACAAAAGAATATATTGATAACAATAATAATAATTCAATTGGTATTGAAATTACAAATGATATTAAAGATAATAAAAAATATAGATTCGTTGCAACCAATGAAGATTTATTAATTGAACAAATTAATACCGATATGTTATTGGATGAAGAAAAAGATCAGATTAAAAAAGAATTTAACGAATATGAAGGTGGTGGTAGTATTGTACCAGAGGTATTATCAGCAAGAGGTTTAGAGAGTTTATTGACATCAAAACAATATAATCATATAACACCTTATCCAACGGTTTTTATCGATATGGCTGAAGCATTAAGAGATTGGTTAAAACCAATTGTTCAAGAATTATCATTTTTAAAGGCACCAATAATTCACCATGGCGATGGTGATAGAAAAAATGATGAGATCACTCAAGAACAAGTATTGGAAGCACTAAGAGTTACACAAACTTTACCAAATGAAAATTGGAAACCTTCTAAAAAATTTAAACGATTTTATGATGAAAAAGACAAGTCAACAAATAACAAAATTGATATTCCTTTATTATTTAAAAATTTAAGTTAATAAATATATATATTTTACTTCTTTTTTTTATTTTTAGAATTTAAATTATCATTTACTGTATTGTTGGTAGTAGCAGTAGTAGTATTTGTCGTTATAATTTTTCTTTTTAAATTTTCTTTTTTTATTAAAATCTTTCCATTAGATTTTTCTTCTTCTTCTTTAACCCTTTCATTTTTAATAATTATTTCTTCTTTTTCTTCTTCTTTTTTTAGATTTAAATTTTTATTGTTTTCAATTTTAAGATTTGTTTTAATATTTTTTGATTTTTCTTTAAATACAGATAACTCATTAGCAAAGAGTACAGTTTGAGCCCAACCTGCATGATTACCGAAAATAGTTTCCCAAAGATCACTAATCTCTTGATAGAGTTTTGGTGTTAGAGAAGAGGATTTCTTTGCCAATGATGGTAAATACTTTTTAGAGATTTGATAGATATGGGTATCTATTGCCACTGCATTAGGATTATCTAAAGACATCAATGAGACACAATCTGCAACTTTTTTACCAACACCCATTAATGTTGTTAAATCTTTTTGTGCCTCTAAATGTGGTTTAGATTTTAATTGGTTTAACCATTCTTTACCACCTTTTTCAATTACTTGTTTACATGATTCAACAATGTATCTTGATCTATAACCAAATCCAAGATCATTTAATTCTTTTATAGTTGCATTTGATAATTGATCCAATGTTGGAAATTTATAATAATCTTCACCTTTATAATCGGTGATTTTACTACCATAGGTAAATATTAATGTATTCACTAGTGATGTAATTCTACCAACATTATTATTTTGTGAACAAATAAAACTGAATAAACAATCAACTGGATTTTGTCTTGTTAATCTAAGTCCATTGAATTTTTCACCAGTTTTTCTAAATTGTTTATTTAATTGATGAAGTTTTTCATCATTATCATCTTTGATTTCATCGTTTCTCCATTTCTTAAATAATTGATTAATATCTAATTCTAAATAAAAATAATCTTTTAAAATTTTAATTCTATCTTCTCTTTTCATTGATTCAATATCATCATTTATACGTTTATTAGAATCAATAAATTTATATTCAATAATATCTTGTTCACTACCTTCTTTATATCTTAATACAATTATATTATCACCTATAACTCCAACATATTCAATTAATTCATTTGAAATTTCTTTCCAAATAAATGATTGTGCTGAAAATAATGTTTTTTTTAAATCTAATTTATTTTTAAACAATTTTAATTCTTCCCAATTATTATTATTATCATAATTATTATTATTAATATTGTTGTTATTATTGTTGTTATTATTGTTGTTACTGTGGTTGTTGTTGTTGTTGTTGTTGTTGTTGTTGTTGTTGTTGTTGTTGTTGTTGTTGTTGTTGTTACTGTTACTGTTTTCAACTTTTATATTTGGTGTTTTATTTGTTGTAGTCATTTTAAATAAAATTTGTTTTTTTGTTGATGTTGGTACTGTTACTAAAAAACTTTTAAATTGTTTAGATATTAATTTAATCATATGAAAATAGAAATTTCACATAAAAATAAGAAAAATCATTTATGAAGTAAAAATTAATTTTTTTTTTATTTTTTTATTTTTTTGCTTTTGTAAGGTGAAATGAATTTTTTTTTTTTTTTTTTTTTTTTATTTTGTAATTCATTCGTCGACAAACAAAAATAATAAAAAAAAAAAAAAAAGATGAATTTATCCAATATTACTTATAGAGGTTTTAAAAATTCAAAATTATATTTAAATAAAACATGTATTATTAATAATTATTCAATAAAATTAAATAAAAATTTTCAAAGAACTATAACAACATCATCAACAACAGATAAACAAGAAAATAATAATAATAATAGCAATAACAAAAATCCAAAATTTATAAATAATAATTTATTTCAAAAGGGATTATTAACGATTGGTAGTGCCGTTGTTGCATTTATAAATCCAGGAAGAGGTGATATGGTAGCAACATTAGGAGAGATAACAGGTGGTTGTGCGATTAAATCAATGAAAGAAAAGATGAAATTAGATCCAATTGGTAGACAATTATTGATTGATAAACCTAGAATCAAAGAATCCACTTATCCTTTGAATATACATTTATTACCACCAACTACATTTGGTGGTGCTTACTATAGATGGATGAAAGAACATGGTTATTCACCAAATGAAAGAACAGAGGTTAGATTAATTCAAGACGAGGATGATGCTTACGTTATGCAACGATATCGTGAGGTTCATGATTTTTGGCATGTTTTAGCTGGTGTTAGACCAGATTTTCAAGGTGAAGTTGCAATTAAATGGTTTGAATTCTTACAAACAGGTTTACCAATGAATGCAATAGGTTCAATAATTGGTCCATTACGTTGTTCTTGGAGTGAACGTAATGAATTAATCAATCATATGATACCTTGGGCTATTAAATCCTCAAAAGCTTGTGTCTATCTTATGAATGTAAAATATGAAGATCATTGGGAAGATGATCTCAATGAATTTAGAGCCAAATTAAATTTTTTACCTTATAGATATTTATCAGATATTAACCAAAATAAAACAACAATTAATATGTAAAGAAAAAAAAAATGAAACGATAAGAGGAAAAAAAAAAAATCTAAAGATTTTTTTAATAAAGAAAAATCCATCCAATAAAAAAAAAAGGATTTTTTTTTTTTTTTGTGATATTTAATTCTGTTTGAAAATATCTTTTTTCTTTTTCTCTTATGCAACATGTTTTTTTTTACCTTTTTATTTTTTTATTTTTTTTTATTTTTTTATTTTTTTTTATTTTTTTTATTTTTTATTAAATATCTCCAACCGTCACTTTTATACACCTTAAAAAAAAAAAAAAAAAACAAAAAACCATTTTTCTAAAATTTTTTTTTTTTTTCAAAAAAACAATATTCGCATTTCATAAAACAAATCAACAACAGTTTTTCTATTTACTTATATTTACAATTACAATCCATTTTTTTTTTTTTTTTCAATCAAAAAAAAAAAAAATAAGCAATGGATTGTGTTATTACAAGTGGATGGTTACAAAAATGGTCATCTAAAGTTTTATCAGAGAGTGAAAAATCAATTTTGGATAGGTCATGTTCTGGTACATATCATTCAGCAATGTCAACCCATGGAGAAGGTTCTTTAAAAGCAAGATGGTTTATATTACAAAATGATTTTTTAAATTATTATGATAGACCACCTGTAAGTTTTTTTAAAAAAAAAAAAAAGAAAAAAAAAAAAAAAGTTTTTTCTAATATGGTTGATTAAAAAAAAAAAAAAAAAAAAAAAAAAAAAAAAAGAAAAAAATTCAAGATTATACATGTTTAAAAGGTCAAATTTATTTAAGAGGATGTAAATTAAAACATGGTGGATTAATAACACCAATATATCAACATTGGTCAATTGGTGTTGCACCAAATACATCAGGTAGTAATCAAGTTTGGAAATCTATAGTTGATCAACATCATGCAAATGGACAAATGACAATATCATTGGTTACACCTAATGGTATAGAATATTCATTCACCAATATGGGTGGATTGACAAATGAGGATACAATTAAAAATTTAGAGAATTGGGCATACTCAATTTCCTATGCAATCTTTTTATCAAATAAAACTAAAGAGGAGCCAATGTGTGGTTGGTTAAATAAACGTGGTGAAAAAGGTCATCAATTTAAAAATACTAAACGTCGTTGGTGTATTCTTCAAGGCACAAAATTACGTTATTTTTCCTCAATTCCAAAACATAATAAAATCGGATCACTTAAGGGTATAATCGATTTAACTCATCTCTCAGAGATTGCTGATAAAGTATTAACAGAGGTACGTTCAAAAAATGGTACATTGGTTAGTAATGGTAGTCAAGATTGGAACGCTCAAAAACCATTGAATAGTATGGGTGGTAGTGGAGGAGGAGGTGGTAGTTTGGATTGTTTTGGTGGTAACAATCAAAGTTTTAGTTCTTCATCATCACCACAAGCATCTTCTCCAAATTCATCTTCAATATCACAGGATTTCGATGAAGTTTCAACGATAGTGGCATTATCATTAACCATTTACAATGAGAAAAAATATGTATTGATTTTTGATAATAAAGAGGATAGAGTTAAATGGGTAAATGCAATTACAGTGGCAGTTGAGAAATCTTATACCTCTGGTAACGCATTAGCAGAGACAGTTGGGGGTGGTGATGTTTTTCAAAGTATAAATAATAACAACGATAAACAGGTGTTAGTCTCAGGTTGGATGAGAAAAACTAAAGCAAACAAGTGGTGGGAGAAAAGATTTTTTCAACTTACACAAACTAGTTTAATCTACTATAAAGAAGATCCACCTCAAAAAGCGTTGGGCTCAATATTTTTATTGGTTTCATCATGTAGAATTATTAAACAAAAGAGTTTAGATTCTTTGGATTGGTGTTTTAGTATAGCAGATAGTAGAGGTGTAGAATACTTTTTCAATACAGAAACTTCAGATCAAATGGAACGTTGGATAAAAGCGATTAAAATTGCAAGAAAAAAAATGTTATTATCATTGTTGGATCAAGGTGGTAAGCTAATAATTCCAATTACAATTGGTAAGGATTGTGGTTTAATCACCGTTCAAACCAAAGAATCCATTCGTGTAAATTCTCTTTCCAATAAATTGGCATTTGAAATTCCAATGCCAAATGTAAAATCAGTTTCAGTCTCTGGTGACCAAAAATTAGACGTTTCTTTCTTACCACTAGATGGTGAGGTCTCTGAAAAAAAAGTGGAGTTTGTAACTCAAAATCCACATGGTGTATTACAATTATTTAAAGATTTATTTTCTTCTCAAGAAAATACTATAAACTAAATTTTATTTATTTATATATTTATAACACATTTCTAAAAAATTTAAGAAAAAAAAAAAATAAAAACAATTATTTTGTATACAATTATCTATGTTTTTGGTTTTTTTTTTACATTTTAAATTTATTTTATACAATTTTTTCCAAACAAATTAAAAAAAAAAAAAACTAATAAATAATTTTTAATTATTTTTTTAGTGGTATCTTTAAAACTAATTTTTTTGGTTCGGCAGAAGTTGGTTTGTTATCTGATATCTCCAAAGTTGGTGGTTTTGTTGGTTGAGTATTTGTAGTTGTTGATTTTGGTGGTTGATCATTATTTACTGGTGTAGGTTGGGCTTGAGGCTTAAGTGTGAATGGAGATTTAATTTTAAATACTAATTTAGGCGCAGCACCTGCACCACTTATAGATTGTATGTCTTGTTTTTGATCTGATTTTTGGTCTGATTTTTGATCTGATTTTTGATCTGATTTTTGATCTGATTTTTGGTCTGATTTTTGATCTGATTTTTGATCTGATTTTAGGTCTGATTTTTGGTCTTTTGGTGGTGTATGTTTTGGTGTTGGTATAACATTATGTTCTTCGGTAGAGTGTTCATGAGATTTTGAATCTCTTTTTTTACTAGATTTACCGCTCTTCTTTTCTTTTGAGGAGGAAGAAAAAGATGGAGTAGATGTTGGTTGTGTGGAAGAAGATGATGAATCACTTGATTGAGTTGGAATTTTAATTTTAATTGGCACACGTTTATCTGATTTAGTTGATGAGCTACCTTGAGTTGGATGGTCATCATCTAAAATATCAACTTCCATATTTTCACCTACTGTATCACCTGCATTAATGGTTGAGGATGAATTGAATGGACGATGTGATTCACCACCCAAGTTTTTATCGGAAGATGAAGATTTATGGTCTCTCTTACCACTACTTTCTTTATGGTGACCACTGTCACTATGACGATCACTTGATTTACTACTGTGATGTCCATCATGATCTCTTTTACTTGATTTACCTTCTTTCTCTGATCTATCAGAGGACATAGGTTTCTCTTTTTCTATAATAGGCTTTATATTATTGACACCATCTTTTTCAGCCATTTTAATATCTTTTTCAGCAATATTGTTTTTAGATGAAGATGAAGAGGAAGGAACTTCTTTATTATTCGGGACCAAAGAGGTATTGTTGTTATTACTTACACGATCACCCTTTTCTCTATGTTCTCTGTGTTCTCTTTCACTACCGCTACCATTGTTTCTATTACGGTGCTCTCTATCCCTTTCTCTATCTCTATCACGATGCTCTCTATCTCTGTCGCGATGCTCTTTGCTATTTCCATTACCACCAATACTACTAATACTACTTGTAATTCTGTGATCTCTTTCACCACTTCCACTTGTAGCCCTGTGGTCTCTATGCTCCTTATCAGAACTACTTTTATGTTCACTACGATATTCTCCATTATTAATACTACCAATGTTATTAATATTACTATTATTAATATTGTTATTATTACCAATAGTATTATTACTATTTATAATATTGTTATTACTGTTGTTATTGCCAATGGTGCTATTACTACTATTTCTATAGTCTCTATCTTTTTCGACGCTGTTACGATGTTCTCTATCACTTCTATCGTGTCTATGTTCTTTATCTTTTTCGACGCTGTTACGATGTTCTCTATCGCTTCTATCGTGTCTATGCTCTTTGTCACTTCTGTGGTTATCTCTATGTTCTCTATCCTTTCTATGTTCGCTACTTCTATGATGATCGGAATCTCTGTGATCCCTACTACGATCACTTCTATGGTGATCTCTGGAAGATGATTTTGAGCCAGTAATTTTTTCAATATCCTCTAACAAACTAAGATCTTTCTTGAATTCTATATCATTTTCTAAATCTAAATCAATTTCTTCTAATATCTTATCACGTGTCGCTTTGGGTATATTATTAATTGAACTGTTTTGAATTGGTTCAGAATCTGATGATGATTGTTTATCTTTAAGTGGTGATGGTTCGTTTTGTATTTGAATATTACTGTCTCTTTGGGAACCACCATTATTATTATTGTTGTTGTTAATATTATTATTAACATTTGCGCTATTATTATCTTTATTTTTAAATGGTGAGCCATCTTTTTCATTATTACTATTGTTAATATTATTAGTAGCATCAATTGAGTTGGTAGCAATGTCATTATTGCCATTTCCGCTACTACCACTGCTATGACGAAGTTCTCTATTCTTGTTTCTCTCACGTTCTCTTTGCTTCTTTTCCTTATCTTGAATCTCTAAAAATTCTTTAAGATCTGGGTCGCCATCTTTTTCTAAAAGTTTTTTAACCATATCTTGTTTTGATTCCGAAATTTCTGATGAGGAAGATGAATGATGGTGATGATGACTACTAGCTGCACTACTATTACTATAATCTCTTATGTTATTTGAAGGTAAAGGAATACCATTTGTATTATTTGAAGGTAATGAGATTCCATTATAAAGATTTGAAGAGGAAGAGTTTGTAGGTAAACCAGGTTGAGAATTGAAATCTTGCGAACCAACTTTAATATGAATTTTTAATGGTTGTTCAGGATTTTGTTGTAGACCTGTGTTCATATCATCTGGACCTTTTCTCTTTTTATTACTGCTACTATTACTTGAACTACCACTTGAAACACCTGCTGAGCTACCACTGGCTCTATGTCTACTACTAGTGTGACCATCTCTTTTACTACTTGAACTACCAGATGGTTTTTTATTAGTTTGTTTAATTGATTTCAATTTCTTTTGGAAAGCTGCAGGAATAGTTTTACCCCAAAATAGTCTATAGAGTTTTTGAATTTTTAGTTTTAGTGGTATATCGAAAGCGGTGACCTTTGAATTTAAGTAACTCCACAAACGATCGATTAATCTAAGATCATCTTTATACATCGCAATGTATTGTTTCTCTTCAATGTTTAGAGGTGGAATGGTGATCATTTGAATGATGAAATGCTTTAACATCAAAGTTTGCTCGTTGTCGAATAGATCTAAAAAGTAGTCATTGATTGAACCAGTGCCTGGTGAACATTGGAATTGATAGGCCAATTTGTAGATGGATTGAAGTGCAACCTTTCTTACCTCTTCGAAATGACTATAGGTTGAATATTCTTTAAACAAAGAGAAATCCAAATCATCCTTTGAGTTTTTAATCGAGTATAGTTGACAATAGGCCTTTAAGCAACCAATAGTAACACAGTTTCTATATGATGGATAAAGTTGATCGTATTTTAAATATCTTGAGACTTGTTTCTTTATTTTTTTTATCAATAATTCATTGGTGGTGTGAATGTTTGAAAAAGCCGATAAAAGTGCCTCTAAATAGTAACAATCGGAATAGGTGTTTAAAGAGTTATCATTGTCTTTTAGTAGTTCAATGAGGAATTCAATACATTCTATTGGAGTTCTACTTTCTTTATCTTTAATTAATGATATTGATAGGGGAATTGATTTTTGCATGAAATAAGAGTTGAAATCTTTGAAACTATTTGCTTTCAATTGATTACTATCGCGATCGAAAAATAAACTTTTAAAATAGGTCACCAATACATTTAGACCCTCGAAATTGGTCTCTTTTGTCGACAATTTCGAGAGTAACATTGCTGCATCACAACGTACCCTATAAAAGTAACGAGCATTTTGAATGAATTTAAAAACCGCACGAACTGAATTAAAGCTTACATAGTCTTTTAAACCTTTAATAGCCTCCATTTGAGCGATTACATCTCTATCCAACTCTAACTGATGTATCCACATATATTCTGGTTGACGGAATTGAATTCTATGAATCCATTCCAACTCTGGGTCAATTCTAAACCAAAGTAGTGGTGTTTCTCTCTTTTGTGATAAATCAATCTCCATCTCCTCGCCATCTTCAGAGAGTAATTTCTTTTTCTTTGTTTTTCTGCATCTCGAATGACATGGAAAATCATATTCAAACATATCATCCTCAAAATTTATAACCTGTTCAAATGATCCATCCAATTCAACAATTCTAATCATTAGTGTACCAGATATTTTATCCTCTGGCCTATTCAATACCTGTTTCAATGCAAACTCTGTCATAAATTTCTTTCTGTTAAAATTAAAACCACAAATTAAATTTGGTGATCCTCTACCATAAATCCATTTCTCTGAAAATTGTTTTAAATCATGACCTGTCATAGATTTAATTAATTTTATAAATTTCTTTGTTTGAATCATTGTTTCTATTTGTGACGATGCGTTTTGTCCTGTTGATGCCCCTGTTGTTGATGATGCTGTTATCATTGATAATTGATCATGAGTTTGATTGATTGAATTACCATTTATCAATAAAAGACCTTGATTTTGACTATATACATTTGGATTATTGGCAGATAATAAAGAAGAGATTGAAATATTTAAAAGACTATTTAAAACTTTGCGTAGACCTTCTTCGGTTATTCGTTTTTCAATCATATAAATTACAAGAGGTGATTTTCTTTGGGCCAACTCTGAATACATATCACTTGGTTGACAATAACTTTCATGGTATAGTGGTGGATGAGCACCATTATCTGTATTACAAACATACTCCTCCTCTTTGACGAGATTATATCTATATTCATTTAAACCAAAATGTTTCTTTGTAAATTGTGATGCCAAATAACCCGATAAACCCAAGAATAACCATGCATCGGACCAAGTTTTAGGTGAAAGATAAAGACCAAACCATTGAAGGGTTAATGCTTTTGCAATTACTTTTCTAGTTTCAAAAGTTTGGTCTATAATGGTTGGACCATGTAATAAATGACTATTTAGAATTGACAATGTTGCATAACTGCTTGCAGGTTGTAATGTATCCTCAACAAACACTTGTTTATAGGAACTGTATGGAAATGATGCACCTAAATACTCCTCATAGAATTGATAGATTTGATGAAAGAAATGAACGGAATGTTTCAACTCTGTCAATTTATGTGGTAAACAAAAATGGGTTACATTTGGTAGATATGGATCTGGATAAATCTCAAATGGGCCAACACAAAATCCAATTGCATTTGCAGATGTCGGTATATCTTGTCTATAGATAAATGTATTCTTTGTCTCATCTTCATTGCAAACCTTCTCTAATAATTGACCGGTTGCAACAACCACCAAATTTGAATTTGCCGTTAAATCCAATTCCCATGTACACTTTTCATTGATTTGGTCAACACTTGGAAACCACATTCTTGCACCATCAGGTTGATTATATGTAAACATATGTGGTTTTCTTAATGGGTATTCCTCTGAATCTGGTAATATAAATTGTAATGATGAAATTGGGTTTATTAATCTAAAATAAATTTTTATAACTAATGGTGAAAATTGTATAATATTTCTTTGTTGTTGTTGTTCCTTTAAAAAAATAAAAAATTAGAATATTTTAATGAATTATATTCATATATATCTATATATATATATATATATATATATATATATATTAAACGTACAGTTATTGAAACACCTTCAAAAAATTGAACTGAAGGTGGTACATCAATAAAAAGTTCGCCTTCATCAGAAGAATGTAATGCTGCTTTTGTATATGCTTGATAAGTATTCATATCTCTAATCTCTGGATTTGAAACGATAGTTTCTAAATAGTTTTTCAAAGAGAATGGTGTTTCAACTTGATTTACTTCACATTTTGTTACAAAACATTGTCTACAGTTTAATCTAATCTTATCTACTCTTAGCCTTCTGGTTTGTGGTTGTATGATTATTTCTGTATAGCCCTCAATTGACTTTCTATCTAAATCAATATCTAAAACTAACTTTTGATGTGTCAATTTAAATCCTCTTTTAATTTTTAATAAATCATTTTGTTGTGAATTTGATTGTATGTTTAGATTTGATGATTGTTGTAGTTGTTGTGACGAACCATTACTGTTGCTGCTGTTATTGTTGATGCTATTGCTACTACTACTATTACTACTGTTACTATAGTTGTTTTGTTGCATTGTATCTTTTCGATTTTTTTTTTCTTTTTCTTGTTATTTAATGATGTATTATCATATAGTTTTAACTACTATAGATTTATCCTTTTGTTTTTTTTTTTTTTTTCTTTCTTTCTTTCTTCTTTTTTCAAACGTTTTGGTATATAATTAATTTATTTTGTTTTTTTTTTTTTTTTTGATTTGTTCTTTTTTTTCTGATATTCAAAAAGAATTCCTCAAATGAAATAAATTAAATAAAAAATTTAAAAAAAAAAAAAGAAAATAAATTTTTCACAAAAAAAAAAAAAAATAAAAAAAAAAATAGAAAAAAAATAAAAAAAAATTAAAAAAAAAAAATAAAACGGATGACAATTTTTATTTAATTATTTACAAAATTATTTGTTTTTGAATGTATAAGAATTAAAACATTTCCTACACATTCAAAATATACTTGAGTTGATGATTTGTTTCATTACAATTAATACTATTGCTATTATTATAATTATAATTATTACTATTATTATTATTATTAATATTATTAATGTTATTATTATTATTATTACTATTATTTCTGTTACTGAATTGATTTTCTTGTGAATAGTTTCTATTTGTTATATTCTTGGTGTTGATGATAAAATTATGATTATCAATATTTAAATTACCATTTGTTCTTTCGTCAATATCTTGAATCTTTTTTGATATTTCTTGCAAAGTTTTCACAGGTTTAGAGTGACTATTTAAATTTGCCAAAGCTGAGGCAGAAGGATGAGTTGGACCAAACCTACCTGCTATATTATTTTTCAACTTATTGTTGGTGGTGTGGTCGTTGTTGGTGGTGAAATGGTTGGGATGGTTGGGATGGTTGGGATGGTTGGCAAAACTAGTGTTGTTACTATTGATATTGTTATTGTTGTCCTTGTCGTTGTTATTATTATCATTATGTATAATTCTGTTAGGAGGGGGTGGGCTTCCACCAAAGTGTATTTCATTTGAAGTTCTAAAATTGGATCTTGGATTCCTATGTGTTGGTTTATCCGATGAAACAAGTGATTGAATTGGATCTCTCCAATCACCAAAGCATAAAGTTGTCGTGTTACCTTGTGTTTGTTTTTCGTATCTTTCCATAACATTTTCAATATTAGTAGTGCCATTATTATTACTATTACTATTATTGTTAATGTTATTACTATTATTATTATTATTATTATTATTATTATTATTATTATTATTATTATTATTATTATTATTATTATTATTATTATTATTATTATTATTATTATTATTATTATTATTATTATTATTTTGTAAACTATTTTTAATATTTTCAATAATCCTCATATTACTATTTGGTTCATATTGCATAGCTTGTTCTTTCTCTCTTTCTTCATCAAAAGTGACAACCACATCGGTTGTTGGCGCGGGCATTTGAAATTGTTGTGTGGGAGAAGTTGAAGTTTGAATTGAGACTGGAGATGAGGGTGGTCTTATAAATTTAGAGATTTCAAGTAATTCATTTGAAAGTGAATTCATTGTTGATTTATAATCCTCCAATGCATCCAATACCACTTTTTCTTTTTCTTTAATTTTAATTTGAATACCGTTAATCGCTTGTAGTACATAATTTTGTAAATCTTCGTATCTATTTTCACCTGTAAATAATTGTTGTTTCGTTATGTAATTATTGTTACTACTGTTATTATTATCATTATTAATATTATTATTATTATTAATACTATTTATATTGCCATTGGCATTACTATTGCAACTTAAACTTGGATTGTTTGGTGATGTTATTGGTGTTATTCCATTATTTGGAGTGGATGGTGAAATTATAGAATTTGATGATTGATCCAAACGTTGTTTCTTGGCAATAACTGATTGGTTTTCATTTATTTCATGATCATCGCTATCATCCAAAGATCTTTTTGGTGAATCATCATCTTCTTTGTCGCTTGTTGCCATAATATCTTCATCCAGTTCTGCTGGTTTTGTTGAAGACCAAGGATTATTTTGCATACATTTTAACTTCCAAAATCCATTACATCCCAATTTTTGGATCCCAGATTTAAATACTTTTGAATGTGATAAAGCGTCCTAAATTATTATTTTTTTTTTTTAGTTATTCAAGAAATAAGGTTATTTTTTTCAAATAATTAGTATTAATTTTGAAAACGAGAAAAGTTAAAAAATAAAAAAAAGAAAAGAAAAAATGAAAGTAAGAAATTCAAAAAAGTTAAAACAGAAAAATAAAAAATGAAAAAGAAAAGATTATGATAGGGTACTTGAATTTGTTTTTTCCATTTAAATGATCTATTTTTTCTATGGCATAATAAATCCCAGTGCTCAGAAACAAAATTGTAAACATCTTTTTTTAAAGAAAAAAACTCTTTCTCTTTGTTAATCATTTTTAAAGTATAAAATACAACCCACAAAATAGTAGACCAAGACGATCTTGGAGAAAGACAAGTTGGCGATGATAGTGAACATAATAAACATGATTCCTTTCTACATCCCGACCCAACTCCTGGTTGAGATTCCAATATTCCTTTCGGATATCCTGTAGTTGAAGTTACATTATTATTATTATTACTATTATTATTATTATTACTATTATTATTACTATTATTATTACTATTATTATTATTATTACTATTATTGTTATTATTATTATTATTATTATTACTATTATTATTATTATTATTATTATTATTATTATTATTATTGTTATTATTATTACTAGTATTGTTGTTTCTCGGACTTTGTGGTTGTGTTTGTGGTCGTGGCTGTATGTTTTGATGTTGTTGTTGTTGTTGTTGTTGTTGTTGTTGTTGTTGTTGTTGTTGTTGTTGTTGTTGTTGTTGTTGTTGTTGTTGTTGTTGTTGTTGTTGTTGTTGTTGTTGTTGTTGTTGTTGTGGGTGTGGGTGTTGTTGTTGTGAGTGTTGATAACTTTGAAAATTATTATAGTCAAATGAAGATGGTTGATAACAAGTTCTTGTTATGTACTGACTTTGTTGCAGTTGGCTGTTATTGTTATTTAAAGACATTATGTTATGAAGATAATCAATTCTAGTTGATCCAAAAATTATTAAGAGTTGTTTTTTATTTTTTTATTTTTTTATTTTTTTATTTTTTGAGTTTGTTTTAATTATTATATTTTACTTCTGCTCTTTCATTATTAAATCTTATTATTTTGGAGAAATAAAATAAATAAGAAAAAAATAAGAGAAAAATAAGAAAAAAAAAAAGGAAAGTAATAAAATTAATGTTAATAATTATTTTGCTATTTATCAAAAAAAAATTTTAAAAATATTATTATTATTATTATTATAACTATAATAATTTTATTTTTATATTGAAAAAAAAAAAAATAAAAAACAAAAAAAAAATAAAAATAAAAATATTCACAACTTTTTTTTTTTTTTTTTTTTTTTTTTTTTTTTTTTTTTCTTTTAAATAAAAAATTTTAAAAGTAAAAAAAATAATAAATAAAGAGGGATAAAAATTTGTTATTTAATTTGAAATAAATAAATTTTTTTTTTTTTTTTTTTTTTTTTTTTATACAGTGTTAAACTTTAATAATTTT
Source organism: Dictyostelium firmibasis (assembly GCA_036169595.1). Lineage (NCBI taxonomy): Eukaryota > Evosea > Eumycetozoa > Dictyosteliales > Dictyosteliaceae > Dictyostelium > Dictyostelium firmibasis. The sequence goes on along the minus strand of CM069765.1, from coordinate 1,789,274 downwards.
ATATGTGTTAAACTATTTTTCTTCTTTTGTTTGGGGAGTCTATTAAAAAATTACCAAATTAAAAAAAAATATATTAAAAAAAAAAAAAAAAAAAAAAATTGAAAAAAATAAAAAAAAAAAATAAAAAAAGATACCCGAAATTGTTGTTATTAATAACTCACTATTAATAGTTTGAGTTGGTGTTAAAAAAAATAAAATAAAATAATAATAAACAAATAGAAAATAAAAATTAAAACCTCCTGTTATTACCCCCAAGCAAAAAAAAAAAAAAAAAAAAAAAAAAATATAAAAAAAATAAATAAAAAATAAAAAATAAAAAATAAAAAAAAATAATAATACTAATTCTTTTATTTTTTTTTTAAGACTTTGGGTTATTGCTTCATCCTCTTTGTCAAAAAAAAAAAAAAAAAAAAAAAAAAAAAAAAAAAAAAAAAAAAAAATTCAGTCTATTTGCACTCCTTCGTGCCATTGGCGTATTTTGTGTTGTGCTTTTATAATATTATTTTTATTCAATCAAGATTAAGAGAGAAAGGAAACAAAAAAAAAATTTTAAATAAAAAAAAATAATTAATTTTTTATTTTTTTTTGAATTTTAAAGAAAAAAAAAAAAATCATAAAAAAAAAATAAAAAAAAATAAAAAAAAATAAAAAAAAAAAAAACATCAAAAAAAAAAAAAAAAAAAAAAAAAATTTAGATTTAAAAAAAAAAAAGGAAAGAAAAAAAAAAAAAAAAACACATCTTTTTTAAAATATTACATATAAAAAAAGAAAAAAAAAAAACCTTATTTGTATCATCGCTTTTTGTAAATTAGATAAATTAATAAATAAATAACAAAGAAATAATAAATAGATAACAAAAAAAAAAAAAAAAAAAAAAAAAAAAAAAATGCCAATTGGAGACTACGAATTACACAAAGAAATTGGAAAGTATGTATTATACAATTTAATAATTGTTAACATAAATGCACCCTTCATTAGATTTTTTATTCTTCTCAATATAAAAATATGTATAATAAGTAGTTCAAAACATACATAATAAATAATAAAAGAATAATTAATAATTATTCTCACATATTCCATTGTCTTCAATAATCTCCTATATCTAGTTATCTCCTATTGTTTATTAATTGTAGTAATAATAATAATTTTTAATTATTTATTTTTTTTTTTTTTTTATTATTGAAAAAAAAAAAAAAATAAAATAAATAAAAAAAATAAGGGTAGAAAAACCTTTTTATGGATGATCAAATAGAAAAAAAAAAACTATTTTCTATTTTTACTTTTTTTTTTTTTTTTTTTTTTCAAATTTTTTTTCAAATTTTTTTTTTCTTCTTACTTCCTTTTTCATTTTTTACCAAAAAATAAAAAATCGATTTTTATTGGGGATATGAATTTTTCGAATAAATAATAATTAACGTTGATTAAAAAAAAAAAAATTAAAAAGAGGTGCATTTTCAGTAGTTTTTTTAGTTACAGAAAAGAAGACAAAAAAACAATGGGCAATGAAAATTATTGATAAAAAATCGTCATCCAAAGCTGCATTGGAAACAGAAATTGAAATTATGAAAAAAGTAGATCATCCAAGTAAGTGGAGATATTCATTTATTTTTTTTTTTCAATTTTTTTTTTTTTTTATTAATTTTTAAAATCTCTTCTTTTAATAATAATTATTAATTAGATATTGTAAAGATGCATGAATATTTCGAATCAACAGATAAAATTTATTTGATTGTAGAATTAGTAACAGGTGGACCATTATTCGACAGAATTGTTGATAAAAAATCATTTACAGAGAAAGAAGCAAAATTAATTACCCAACAATTACTCCAATCATTGGTTTATTTACATTCGATTGGTATCGTTCATAGAGATTTGAAACCAGAGAATTTATTATTAAAAACCCCAACCGATTTAACTGTTGCACTTTCAGATTTTGGTCTTTCAAAAATTGTTGGAGACGATGTATTCATGAAAACTACTTGTGGTACTCCTTCCTATGTAGCACCTGAAGTATTAAATAATATTTCAAATTCTCCAACTGCTTATAGTGATGCTGTCGATATGTGGGGTGTTGGTGTTATTACTTATATTTTGTACGTGGTTATTTATAATTTATTTATTATTTATTTTATTTTTAGTTTTTATTTATTTTTTTAATTCCCCCCCCCCTCCCCAAAGTACTACAAAATTTTTTACGTGAAAGTAAAAATTAATTTTTACTTGTACAAGTAAAGGGGGTTATAATTTTTTATATTATTTTATTTATTATTTTTGTATATGTTTTTTTATATCTGTAATTATTAATAATTATTATTATTATTATTTTTTTTTGAAATTTAATTTATAGGTTATGTGGTTTTCCACCATTTTATAGTGAAGATATTAGAAAGTTATTTGAGTCAATTTTATCAGCAAGTTATGATTTTCCAAATGATTATTGGAGTAACGTTAGTAAAGAAGCTAAACATTTCATTAATTGTTTACTAACTGTTGAACCAACAAAAAGATATACAGCTAAACAAGCCCTTCAACATCCATGGATTGTTGAAAATAATCAAACTGAACCATTACCACATTGGAACGATCAAATTAAGAAATATATGGTAATTAGAAGAAAAGAATCTCAAAAATTCGGTGCTGAGTTAGTTTGGAAACCACAAGCCCAAACCACAAATGTAAAACCAACAAAATAAATTTTAAAAAAAAAACAAAAAAAAAAAAAACAAAAAAAAAAAAACAAAAGAAATATGAATAAAAACTAGATACAATATTAAAATGGTCAAAATAATAAAATGAAAGAAAAATAAAAATTATATTTTTATTTTTTTTTTTTTTTTCTAAATTTTTTTTTTTTTTCGTTTTTTCATTCCAACAAAAAAAAAAAAAAATAAAAAATATCTTATTTTTTATTATTTTTTTTTAACCAAAAAAATATATATTAAAATGATAAAAGGAATTAGATTATTTAATAATATTACAAATGCTGCTACACAATCTCAAATTTTATTTTTTAGAAGTTTTTCAACAAAAGGTGATAAATTAAAAGCATCACATTTTATGAAAACTAGAGGTTCATGTAAATCAATTTCTATTGTTGGCTTGCCAAATATTGGAAAATCAACATTTTTTAATGCATTAACAAGTTCAAATGCGGCAATGGCAGCTGTAAATATTTATTATTTATTATTAATATTTTTTATTATTATTTTTATTATTAATATTTTTTATTATTATTTTTATTATTAATATTTTTTATTATTTATTAGAATTTTCCATTTTGTACAATTGACCCAAACGTTGGTAAAGTTTTTGTACCAGATGAAAGATTGGATTATATATCAGATTTATTAAAAACAAAAAGTAAAGTTGGAGTACAATTAGAGTTTGTTGATGTGGCAGGTTTAATTAAAGGTGCAGCAGACGGTGAAGGTTTGGGTAATAAATTTTTAGGTAATATCAGACAAACATCATTGGTTTGCCATTTAGTACGTTGTTTTGAAGATAAGGGAATTACACATGTTAGCGATGAAATCGATCCAATTCGTGATATTGAAACCATAGAGACAGAGTTAATTTTAGCTGATTTACAATCATTAGAGAAAATGTTAACAGAGGGTAAAAAGAAACAATCGAATCCAGAATTACAAATGAAATTTGATTTAGTTAAAAGAATTTCAGATTTATTACATAGAGGAATACCAGCAAGAGAAGTTGAAATTTCAGAGATTGAATGGCCAGTTTTCCATTCTCTTCATTTACTCACATCCAAACCTACTATCTATACATGTAATGTTGCTGAAGGTGATGCTGCAACTGGTAATAAATATACAGATCTCGTTAAACAATATAGTATATCAAAAGGTTTAGAAATTGAACCAGTTGTTATCTCTGCTAAAATTGAATCAGAGTTAGCAAATATGGAAGGTAATGAAGAAACCAAAAAAGAGTTTCTTCAATTATACGGTTTAGAAAATAATGGTCTTTCAAAAGTTATCAATGGTGCCTATAAATTATTAGGTTTACAATCTTATTATACCGCATCTTCAAATGAATGTCATGCTTGGACTTTTAAAGCAGGTTGGACCGCTCCAAAAGCAGCTGGTGTAATTCATACAGATTTTGAAAAAGGTTTCATCAAATGTGATACGATTTCCTACAATGATTTCATCGAATGCAAAGGTGACGAAAAACTTGCAAAAGAAAAAGGAAAACAAAGATCTGAAGGAAAAACTTATATCGTAAATGATGGTGATGTGTTATTCTTTAAATTTAATTGAGTTTCTCAACCTTCAAATAAATAATCTATCATTTTTTATTTTTTAAAACTTTTTTTATTACATCATAACACAAAATTAATTTTTATTTTATAATCAACAAGGTTGTTATTAAAGTAAAGCATCCATAATTTTTTGGATATTAATATTTATTTCTCATCGAAGGTAGAGCAGATTTATTAATTTTGGTCTTTATATCCAATAAATTTTGATTTTCAATACCAAAACAATTGAGAAATTATGCACTTTTTTGAATCAGAACTTTTTTGATTCTTTTTTTTAGATATCATCCAATGCAAGGGTAGGAAAGTCTGGTTAAATCCGTGTGACTTAAGATCTCATCCATTCGGTTCGCGAGTTCGAATCTCGCCTCTTGCAATAGCTTTTCAACATTAATCCCATAGATCATGGGTTCGACTCTGTTTCAGTGAAATAAAAAACTCTACTATCCCAAAAAATCATTCAAATATTTGGAAACTCATACGGCAAACTATTCGATAAAATCATATTAAAGGTAATGAAAAAAATCGAACAACACTAAAATCTCAAGAACAACAACAACATAAATCTTTTAAAAAATAAATTCCACTCCAATTCCATTATAGAAAAAACATTGAAGCTTTTAAAAAAAAAAAAAAAAATAGTAATAATAATAATAATAAAAAAATAAATAATAACAAAAGGTAATGCTCAAATTATAATCAATACAAATAGATAAAAAAAAATTTAAAAAGTAAATAATAAAGATATTTTATTTAATTAGCACCGCCGATAGACTTTGCGTCCAATGATAAAAAATTCAATAATATCATAAAAAATCTCAAATCATAAAAGCAGAAATACCATTTTAAATTTCATTTCTCGTTGTCTCCTAATCAATTATTTCCTTCAAAAGACATGCAAATCTTGTAACCCATGTGCAATGATATATGGTCACCTATTTTTCGATTGCCCCATTGCTATACAATTCATCAATTGTTTCAAAGATGGAATTTTTTCAGTTTATTGACATTGATGAAAGAATAAAAGACCGTAAAAAAAATACACTCTTTATGTCTATTGATCCAGTGTTTGGGAAGTGTTCGAGGATTCTGTTTTTGGTTTGAAGCAGAATCGAACCCATGATCTATGGGATTAATGTTGAAAAGCTATTGCAAGAGGCGAGATTCGAACTCGCGAACCGAATGGATGAGATCTTAAGTCACACGGATTTAACCAGACTTTCCTACCCTTGCATTGGATGATATCTGAAAAAAATAATCAAAAAAGTTCTGATTCAAAAGTGCATAATTTTTCAGAAAGAAACATAAAAATGTTGGGTTTTTATCATTTTAAAAAAAAATATTCGATTTTTTCTTCAATTACAATAAACAATAAACAATTTCATTGAATCATAAATGCTTTTTTCTCATACTTCTAAAAAATTTTGGTGGGAAAAAAAAAATTTTGAAGCATAAATTTTTAAAAAAATCTATTTTTAAAATAAAATGACACAAAAAAGTGGGTTTGAATAAAAAAATTAATTCAATTAAGTGCTTTGTTTAAAAACCCATGAACATATTGGATAGAAATAACCAATAAAAACGAATAAAATATTAAATGCTGCTGGTCAAATAATAAATAAATTAATAGAAAACATTGGGTGGCAACAATTTTTTAATAAAAATGGTTTTTTTTTTTTTTTTGACTTTTTTTTTTTATACAAATGAACATATTGGTTAGAAATAATCAGGAAGTGATGTACAGTCTAGGAAAAATCTGTGGGGGAAGTATGATGGATAACAATTTTTAACTCTAAAGTTTAAGAATGTTTCCTACTGCCTGATCGATCAAACTATACATATTAAACCTAATTTTTAAAAAATTAAATATGATTCAAAACATGAGATGAGATTATTATAAAAAAAATAATGTTCGATTTTAATTGAAAAAATTTCCTATAATAAAAAATTTAATTGAGAATCTATTTATAAAATCAATAAATGTTTGTTAAAAAAATGTTAATAATTTTTAAAATTATAAATTCACTTTTCTAAAGGAGGGAATATTTTTTTATTTAATTTTAAGGTCAAAAGGCCATTTGAAAAATTTGATGTTATTGAATTTTTTGAAATCTTATCTTTTACTTGTTGGAAATTAATACTCCTTATGAAAACACCAAACTCTCTATCACAAAATAAATTTTTATATTTTTCATTTAAATGATTATTCCCTATAGTTTTATTTACTTGTAAAGTTATTATATAATTTTTCATTGAAATTTTAATTTGATCTATTGGAATTCCTGGTAGTTCAACCAAAATAATATAATTATCAATCGATTCATTTATTTCTATTGGTGGAAAAACATTTTGTTTTTTATTTTTTTTCCTATTTTTATTTTTTTCTATTGATTGTTTAATTAAATTATATTTATTACATTCATTATTATTAAATAATAAATTAAATATTGAAGAAGACATTTTATTTAAAAATTATTAAATACTGTTTTTTTTTTTTTTTTATCCAAAGAATTTTTTTAAACCTTTTTTTTTTTTATTTTTTTTATTTTTTATTTTAATTTTTATTTTTATTTTATTTCAAAGTTAGCTTGGCTGGGTTAAGGGGTTTAGTATTTTAATAAGTGATAAAAATTGAAATAGAACAATGGAATGAAGTCATGGATGGTTCCAATTGGATTTTTATAATGAAAAATTATTAAGGTGGGAAAAAAATAAAATAAAAAATAAAAAAAAATAAAAATATAAAAAATAAAAATAAAAAAAGGTGAGAAATAAAATTTGATTATCGTAATTAAATTTTTTTTTTTTTTTTTTGATTATCATAATAATCAATTATTTTGTAAATTTTTTTAATAAATATATAACATGAAATTTATTTTCTGACTGTAATTTTCTTGAAATTTTTTTTTTTTTTTTTTTTTTTTTTTAATATGTATTTGATTTAGATGTAAAAAAAAAAAAAAATTAAATTAATTTTAATTTTAATTGAATTTAATTTTAATTGAAAAAAAATGGATTTTAATTAAATAAATCATCATCTTCAGTTGAGGTTGTAATATCGAATAAAGATGAAGTGAATTTCTTTGAAGATGGAGATGAACGGTTACTTGAAGAATTTGAAGATTTTCCTTTCAACAATTGTTCCTTTTTCTTTTGATACTCAGATAAGAAACCATCTTCGTCACCACCAAAATTTGATTTCAAAGTAGATGAAGCATCATCAGGTTTTGAAGGTGAGGAAGATTCTTCAACTTGTTGTTTTTGTTGTTTTTGTTGTTTTTGTTGTTTTTCTAATTCAACCAATTTCTTTTCTCTCTCTCTTTCTTTTTCTTTTTCTTTTTCTTTTTCTTTTTCTTCTCTTTCTTTTTCTTCTCTTTCTTCTTTTTCTTGTTGTTGTTTTAATTTTTTAGTTCTCTCTTTCTCTTTTTGTTCTTTTTCTTTTTCTTTTTGTTCTTTTTCTTTTTGTTCTCTTTCTAATTGCTGTTGTTTCTCTTGTTGTCTTTCTTTTTCTAATTGTTTTTCTTGTTTTTTCTTTAATTCTTCCTTTTCTTTTTCTTTTTGTCGTTCTTTTTGTTCTTTTTCTTCATCCTCATCTTCTTCATCAGTATCGGTTACATTTGAACCATTCTTTTTTAAATTGAATTGTTGTTGTGGTTTTAATTTACCAAAACCTTCAGAATAGTTACCTTTTTCTTTAAACTTCTTTTTGAAGCAATTTTTACAAAAATAAACTTGATCCATACTTGCATAGTTACCTAACTTCATTTGACAACCACAACTTGAACATTTGAAACAATTTTTATGGAAAATACGATTATCAGCAGATAATTTCTCTGCTTGGTAAACAAGTTTTTGACAAGATAAACATCTATCTGGTCCTGTTGATACTGGTTTATCATTACCACCTGCATTTATACCACTACTTGGTTTTTTTATTGATTTGGATGATGATTCTGATTCACTGTTTGTACTATCGATATCACTTGTTGGTGTAGCTGAACGTTTTGAAACTGGTTTTAAATTTGCTTTTGATGGAATTGATGGTGTTGTTGATTCACTTTCTGATTCGGATTTTTCATCGGTGATAGTTGATGGTGATTTTGATCTTTCTGCTACTGATGATGATGATGATGATGTTGTTTGTTCTTTATTTATTGAAGATTTAGCACCTTTTCTAGCTTGAACAAATACTTCTTCTTCTTTGGAATTAGTTTGTTTAACATCAGACTTAATGTATTTTTCAGTGATACCAGCACGGCCAGTCAAACTAAGAGGTGTTACAGAGAGTGGACCTTTATTATAGGAGATAGTTTCACCACCACCACCACCTCCACTTTTACCTTTCCCGAAATTACCTTTCTTCTCAGTACCTTGATAGAAAACTTTAGCATTCTCTTTGATACCTTTAAAGTTTTCAGTTTTACTTGTATCATCTGGTGATGTACCTTTACCATAGTTTGCACCTGATGTTTGTTTCAATCTATTTTGGATGATTTCATCAGAGATTTCATCAATAGACATAACTTGGAATTGAGTATGATTATATTTGAAGAAATTATCTACATGAGGTTTATGCATATTAGCTTTAGCTTTTGCAATACCACTTAATGATTCAGGAACATATGTAATGAAAATGAATTTACTTCTATCGGAATCACCATAAATAACACGTAAATAACCATACAATACCTCCTCTTTCAAATATTTTGACATCTCTTTTAAACCACCTGAACCAGATCCATAGGGTTGTAAAGTTTTCTTAAAACCACCATATCCAATTAACATCCAATTGGTATCAGTTTCATCATCTCTAACATCTAACCAAGTTTGTCTTAATTCTGGATTTGATAAATCACATTCAACATCTGGATTCTCTTGTAAACCATCTGATTTTGATTGATTTGATTTCTTTACAATTGGTTTAGTGATTTCCTCTTCAACAACAATTGGTTCTACTTGTTTGGTTTGTTGTTTCTTAATGAATGAAGGTTTAGATGATTCTACTTCAACAACAACAACTGGTTTAGTAACTGTTGGCTTTGATTTTGGTTTCTCATCTTCAGATGACGAATCATCACTATCATCTTTTTTTGGTTGTTGTTTTTTAATTGGAACTGATGGTAATGAACCACCACCTCTTGTTTTCTTTGGCTCAACTTTTTCAACTTTTTCTTTTTCCAATTTTTCTTTTTCAACTTTTTCTTGTTGTCTTTCTTTTTCTTGTTGGATTTCAAGTTTTCTTTGTTTTTCTTTTTCTTCTCTTAATCTTTCTTCTCTTTCTTCTCTTTCTTGTTGTTCTTTTTGTTGTTTTAATTTTATTTCTTTTTCTTTTTCTTCTTTTTGTTTCTTTAGTTGTTGTTCTTTTTGTTGTTTTAATTCTCTATTTTTTTCTTCTTTTTCTTCTCTTTCTCTTTCTTCTTTCTCTTCTCTTTCTTCTCTTTCCTCTCTTTCTTGTTTTTCCTTTTGTTGTTTTTTCTTTAATTCTTGTTGTTTTTCTTTTTCTTTTTGTTCTTTTTCTTTTTCTTTTTGTTCTTTTTCTTTTTCTTCTCTCTCTTTTTGATCTTTTTCTTGTTTTTCTTGATTTAATTTTCTTTGTAATTCTTTTTCTTTACGTTGAATTTCTTGATCACGTTCAAATTGTAATTGTCTATCTTTTTCAAGTTTTTCATTTCTTTCTCGTTCTTCTTTTTCCAATTGAGCTAGTTGTTGTTGTTTTCTCTTTTTCTCTTCTTTTTCTCTTTCTCTTTCTCTATCCAACTCCATTTGAGCCAATTGTTCTTGTTTCTCTCTTTGTTCTTTCTCTTGACGTTCAATTCGAATACGTTGTTCGAGTTCACGTTGTTCGAGTTCAATCTTTTTATTTAATTCCAATAGTTCTTGTTTCTTTTGAGCCATTTCCAAAGCTTTTTTATTTTCCATTTCTTTTCTTTCCACTTCAAGTTTTAATTTCTCTTGTTCCCATTGTTGTTGTAATTGATTGGTTCTTTCTTTCTCCTCTTGAATTTCACGTTCAACATCAAGTTGACGTTGTTTCTCTAATTGAAGTATAGATTGAATTTCACGCTCACGCTCTAACTCTAATGAAGCTTGTTTCTCTTTTTCTAATTGAAGATCTTGTTGATATTGTTGTTCTTTTCTCTTCCATTCTTGATCATCCAATTCCTTCTTTTTAAGTTGTTGTTGCTTTCTTTCTTCTTCTAATTGAAGGTTCAATTGTTGTTGTTGTTCAAGTTCACGTTGTTTCTCTTGTTTAATCTTTTGTTGTTCTTGTTTTTGTTGTTCAATTAATGCTTCTGCTTCTTTTTGCTTGTTAAGTAAATCCTGAACTTCTTTTTCTCTCTCTGATTCTCTCTCTTTCAAATGATTTTCATATTCTTTTCTACGTTGTTCAGATTCTTGTTTCAATTGTTCAATGATTGTTGACTCTTCGAGATCTCTCTTTTGTTGTTCTAATTTCTCTTGTTGTTTATGTTCATTAACGAGTTGTTCTCTCTCTTGTTTGAATTTTTGTTCTGAATGTTCAATTTCTAGTATACGTTGTTTTCTAGTTTGTTCTAATTGTGCTAATAATTCATCATTAGCTTTTGATAATTGATCATTCTTTGAATTTGCCAATTGCTCGGCATGTTCAGCATTAGTTTGTAGATTTTTATTATCTTGAAGAAGTAAACTAATTTGATTACTTAATTGATCTCTCTCTAATTTCGCTTCTTTTAAAGATGAAAATATTGATGATTTTAAAGTTTCCAAATATTTTCTATCTTCTTCTCTTAATAGACGTTCTTGTCTTTGGAATTCTTTTTGTTCATTATAGATTGAGTCACATTTTTGATTGATTAATCCAATGATCTCATATTTTAATTTTTGAAGTTCACTTCTTAGTTTACTCTCAAATTGGAATTGAATTTGATTAATCTCTGATTGAACTAACATTGTTAAATCTTCAGATATTCTTTTACCTTCATTTCTTGAATAATTAGATGATAGACTATTAACAATTGGTAAGAAATTAAGTTTCCATTGTTCTTGAATTAATGAGAGTGTATTATCTTGAATACCATCTTTCTCTTTACTTAAAGATTGTTCAAAATGTTCTGAAAGTTTTCTTAATGAATCATCAAATGATTGAGATGATATTGAAATATCTGCTACTAGTTTATCAAATATACGAGTTACACGTTGTTGTTCTTTCTCATTGATTGAATTGAACTCACATTTAATATCTTTAGAATGTTGATCAATGGTTTGTAATAATTTTGTCATTGATGAATCTAAACGTGTTGAAAATTGTTGATTACTATTATTGATTTTAGAATCTAATTGATTGTTAACACTTGATAATCTTTGATCGAATGAATTGATAGTTGAACCTAACTTTTTATCAATGTTATTCTCACTTATTGAAAGTTGTGATTCTAATGATGAAAAGTTTGATACTATCTTTTGCTCAATAATATTCTCACTTGAACGAATACGTTGATCTAATGAATTAATTGATTGAGTGAATTTTTTATCCATTGACATTTCTGTTGATTTTAAACGTTGATCTGTTAAACTCACTTTTTCATCAATTTCACTTGATACATCTCTAAATTTGTTCATATACAATTGATGATTGGATTGAATTAGTTCATTGAGATTGTTGGATGTTGATTTCGATGATTCTTGATTCATTTTTATAAATTCATTCAATGAATTTGATCTACGATCATTATTTTCCTCGGATTCTTTGATTTTCTTATCCATTATTTGATAGAGTTGTTTCAATTTATCTTCTACACCACTTATATGTTTATTTTCAATATGTTGATCAATAACTGATAAATCAGGTCCAATATTATCACGAATCCATTGTGTTAATTTATTTCTGGTTTGTTTCTCTTCAACTAACGATCCACTATGTTGTTTCAACATTTGATCGATTTGTTTAATCAATGAATCAATACGTTCAAGACCATCTCTTTGTTGTTGTTGTTGAAGTTTAACTTCAACAATTTCATTCTTTAATGATTTTAATAATTTGGTTTTTGATTCATTATTATTAAAATCTGAATTATTATTCATTTTATTTTGATTTTTAGTTTAATTTTTTTTTTTTTTTTTTTTTTTTTTTAGATGATTATTTTAAATTTGAAATTAATTTGTAATATTACAAATAAAAAAAAAAATAATGAAAAAACAAAATGAAAAATTATAAAAAAAACAAAATGAATACGATATTGTTTTGGAATTAAAAAAATAATATTGACAAAAATGTGTAGGTAAGTCACAAAGAAAAAAAAAAAAAAAAAAAAAAAAAACTTTGTTGGTAAAAGATTTTTTTTTTTTTTTTTATTTTTTTGATTTTTCCAAAAACTTTTATTTTATTTGAATTTATTTTTTTTTATTTTTTATTTTAATTTTATTTTTTATTTTTTTTCATTGGCAACGTTATCCATAAAAAAATATATATATATAAAAATAAAAATGAAAATATAATTTAAAATCAAAAGTAATATAGTTTACTATAATTCAACTTAAATTTCAAATTGTTTCTTGTTGTGTAAAATGTTATCTAAAAAAAAAAAAAAAAAAAAAAAAAAAAAAATTTTTTTTTTTTTTTTTTTTTTTTTTTTTAAGGAACTCTTTTTAACATATTTTTTAATTGTTTTCAATGAATTGTTGATAGTTACTCAGATTAATTAATTTTGTAGCTATTTTTATTAGTTTATAGTAAAAAATATTCTAAAAATAAAAAATAAAAAAACTACTTTTTCAAACAAAATGTTTTTTTATTTTAAATTTTTGTCATTAAAAACAAATTGAGAATTAAAAATAACCTAGTATTAAGTTTTTTTTTATTTGTTAATAAAAAAATAATAAAATAATAAAATAAAAACTTAAAATTAATGGTTATTTAATTCTCAATTACCCAAAAGTATCCACAAAAATTGAATCTCTCAAATTGTTAATACACATAAAAAAAAAAATAAAAAAAAAATAAAAAAAAAAAAAATCTTTAGAATTTCAACCTATTTATCTCTGGTAATATTTATATCTCTGGTGGACTTTAATTTTTTTTTTATTTTTTTTTCTTGTTTTTTTTTTTTTTTTTGTTTTTTTTTTTTTGTTTTTTTTGTTTTTTTTATTTTATTTTTTTTTTATTTTTCTTTTCCTATTTTTTTTTTTTTTTTTTTTTTTTTTTTTTGTCTAACCATTAAATATTAATTATTTATCCCTTTTGAAAAAAATAAAATAAAATAAAATATAAAATAAAAAAAAAAGTGAAAAATGAAAAAAAAGTTTGGATTTCGGTGATTATTCAAATATAATTATATTTGTATAATGACCTGTTTTATTTTTATTTTTTTTTTTTTTTTTACATAATGTTTTTTTTTATTATTATAAAAAGTAGTACTAACTTAAATGTGGTGATTGTGTAGTTTTCAAATAATTTTAAAAAAAAATAAAAATCAAAAAAAAATTTTATAAATAAAAAAAAAATCAAAATGTCACCAAAAAAAAAAAAATTATTTATAGGTCATAATACCCCCACTTTCACACAAAAAAAAACAAAAAAAAATAATAAAAAAAAACAAAAAAAAAAAATAAAAAATAAAAAAAAAAACACAAAATATTACTACAAAGAGAGACAAGAGAGATAGAGAGAGAGAGAGAGAGAAAGAGAGAGAGAGTTATATTAAATATAAATAAATTCATTATACACATTTTTATTTATAGTTCATAAAAAATTTCAAATACAAACATTAAAAAAAAAAAATTATTTTAATATTACAAAAAATAAAAAAAATATGAGAAAAGTGGATAGTTCAAATATGATTGTATTTAGAGAGGAAGATGAGAAATTTTTCGATTCACCATTTATCTCACATTCTTCAATAAAATTATTTAGTAATACTAATTTCATTGAACCAACCGACTTAATAATACCAAAACAATATTCATCACCTTCAACCTCTTCTTCACAATCCACACCTTCTCTTTTATCAACTTCCACAAGTACTGGTTCTAGTAATATTTCTTCGCCACCATACCAAACTCCACAATCTTTTTCGTCAACAAATAGTAATATTATTACAACAAATAATAATAATAATAATAATAATAATAATAATAATAATAATATTAATAATAATAATAATAATAATTATAGTTATAGTTATAATAATAATAATAACAATAATAACAATAATAACAATAATAATAATAATAATAATAATAATAATAATAATAATAATAATAATAATAGTAATAATAATAATAATAATGATAATATTAATAGCAATAGTATCAATGAATTAAGTTATTTTATAGAGAATTTTAATAAAAAAGGATATTGGTACCAAGACGAACAAAATGATTTTAATCATTTTGATATATCATTTGTTGGTGGTAATAGAGTTTTCATTGCTGGTGAAACCATTGAAATTAATTTAAAAGTAAAGGTTAAAAGATTACAATATTTAAAGGCAATGTTTGAATGTGTTTCAACAAGTCATAATCCTAAAACTAAATCATTAAACAAAAATTATTTGGTTTCCCAAGATTTCTACTTATATCCAATAAATAATAATAATAACAGTAATATAAATATAAGTTCAACTTTATCCCCATTATCTAATTCATTCAGCACCATTAATAATAATAATAATATATCAACGAAAATAACATCACAATATTTAGGTCAATCAAATTCATTAAACAAATCAAGTTCATCAATTTGTACATCAGGATCAAGAAATTCATTTTCAAATATATCACATAGAGAAAGTGATGAGTATACAGTATTGGAACCACTACCAGAGGTTATAGAGTCAAATATTAAACCACCAACAATTATTTCAAATAGTAATTGTGAACATCAGGAATGTGGTAAAAATAATCATTCTTTTATAATTAGAATACCAATACCTCATCATTGTCCAACAACTTTTCATATGAATAAAGATCCCAAGAATGGTGTATTTTATAGGGTGGCTTTCTCTGGTTTAGGTGAGCTTAGAAATTCAAAATTTAATTCCGATGACTCTTTAATAAAAGGAATTCAAACTTTTGTACCTTTAACCGTTGTAAATCCATTTGGTATTAATAACGGTGGTGGTAGTGGAGGTAATGGCAACAGTAGTATAAATGATAGCAACAATGGTGAAATTGGAGATAATTTAGTGGTAGGAACTGAAAATGGTAATAGTAATGGTGGTGGAATTAAAAATAGTAAAGGTAGTAATGGTAATTTAGTGGGAATGGTACCAGCATCAACGAGTAATGGTAATTTAGCATCTCTATTATCAGCATCTTCCAATTTCCAAACATATGAAGAGGATTTACAACCACCAAGTAATCTATCTTTATTTCCAGCCCAATCATCAACATCCTTATTACCAACACATAAATACATACACTCAAATATTATATTGAAATCTCGGTTACTTTTTAACCAAAGTTTTGTAATTGGTTCAACAGTTTCTTTATATATTTCAATCTTAAATCAAACAACTTCAATTATAAAAGGAATGAAAATTCAACTAATAAATAAACAAATCTCATGGTCTAATAATAATGATTTACAACGTAGTAATAGTAATAATAGTTTACAAGATGATGATTTAGATGAAGTTAATACCAAAGAGAATAGTAACAACAATAATAGTAGCAATAATAATGGTACATTAAAGAAATCACCATCAAATAACCTATTATCACCAAGTATTAATAATTCACAATTAAATTTGTTAGATAGCTTTAATAATGGTTCTAATTGTATCGATTATACAAACAATAATAATATTCAATGTCAACATTGTAATGTTATTTCAAAAATAAAATATAAATCAAGTGACTTCTTTTTTCACCCAAATCAAAAATATCAAAATACGATAGCTTTCTCTATACCTGATAGTTTATTACCAACTATAATATTACCAAATATCTCAAACACTTATGTTTTGAAAATATCTTTAAAAAAATTTAATTTCAAAAAAGAAATACCAATTATACTAAAAGTTTCGAATAAATAATTGTTTTTAAATTTCTAAAAATTGTTATTTTTTTTTTTTTTTTATTTCTTCAAGAAATTAAAACCAACAATATTATTTTTTAAATTTTTTTTTTTTTTTTTTTTTTTTTTTTTTTATTTTCCCAATAGTTTCCTTTTTTTTTTTTTAATTTTTTTTTTTTTTTT
Organism: Dictyostelium firmibasis; assembly: GCA_036169595.1. Taxonomy (NCBI): domain Eukaryota; phylum Evosea; class Eumycetozoa; order Dictyosteliales; family Dictyosteliaceae; genus Dictyostelium; species Dictyostelium firmibasis. The sequence goes on along the minus strand of CM069765.1, from coordinate 1,772,817 downwards.
GCACACAAAGATTGAAAAAATGGAAGAAATAAATAAACACGAAGAGACATTTTGGAAAGTATTTCATAACAAATATTTACTCAATTTAATATTTAAATATATTGAAGATTCATTTGAAGTAAATAGTTATATAGAAATTAATAATGATTTTAAATTAAAATTTAAAGAGATTACATCGCTTGGGTGGATGGTGAAAAAAAGACAATTTAACTTATTAAAATTAAAAGTTATAACAAAAGAAGAAAAGTTAGATATTGATTTTTTAGGTTTATTTAAATTATTTAAAATACTAAATAGTTGTAACCAACAACAACAACAACAACAACAACAACAACAACAACAACAACAACAACAACAACAACAACAACAACAACAACAATATCAACAACAACAAAAATCATTAATAATGGAATTACCAGATCTGATTTTAGAATTTAGAAAGTTGGAATTAATGAAAATTAATTTAATATACAATGAAAAGTTTAATAAAAAAACAAATAAAAATGAAATCATTGAAAAAATCATTCAATTAATTAGTTTGGCTCATATTCAAGATAATAATAATAATAAAAATAATATAAAGTATAGATTAATACATTTCAAAAAAGATATCGATAATTATTACGACTCAACTCTTGGCTACTATGACAACGATGAACATAATGATGATAATAGTGATAGTGATAGTGATGGTAGTAGTAAAAATGATTCAACCTTATTTGATCAAAACATCACAGACAGAAATGATTTAATAATTATAGATTTAAATTTATTATTTTTAGTTAGTATCGATAATCAATTCAATCAACTATTGGACAAAATTGAATATGATAGCTCTTTTGATATAAACGACCAGTTTTTGAAAATATTAGAAAGACAAGAGAGTGGAATTTCTAATTCAAATTTGAATAGTCTAATTAACGATACTTTAAATAATAATAGTAATAATAATAAAATTAAAGAACTACATGAAATTTTATCAAAATATTATTATTATTTTTATGATTTTTATTTAATAAAATATAGTACTTTAATAAATGATATAAAGGATTTAAAAGGGTATTCCCAAGCTTTAAATATTTCTTTATCTAGTTTTAATGGTTGTTTATTTAAGGAATTGTTAAGGATAAAGTTTAGTGAACGAGAACAGCAAATTATTGAAAAACAAAGGAAACAATTTTATTTCGAAAAAACAAAAATTGATAGAGATTCAGACTCAACATATCTATTCATTAGCTTATTTACATCCTCAGATAATCCATATACCATATATAGGGAGAAAGAAATTTTTAGTTTTATAATAGGGTCAAAAAATGATCAACAATATAATAGATCTATTAATTCAATTTTATCAAACAAATATACCCTTTACAAACAATTATTTCCAATCAAAAGAGAATCATTTCTAAAAGATTTTAAAAGATCTCAATCAATTGGTATCTTTTTAATTAAGGATAAAAAAACAATTGATTGGATAAATTTAACATATAATTCTCCACACTATGGAATTGAATATCTTTATGAATCAAATTTATTAAAATTTCAACATTATCAATTAGTTAATTATGCAAGATCAATTGAACTTTATAAACATAATGGACATGAAAGTTTAGAAGTTAATAATAATAATAATAATAATAATAATAATAATAATAATAATAATAATAATAATAATAATAATAATAATAATAATAATAATAATAATAATAATAATAATAATAATAATAATAATAATAATAATAATAATAATAATAATAATAATAATAATAATAATAATAATAATAATAATAATAATAATAATAATAATAATAATAATAATAATTTCTCAATTTTTAATAAATTAAAACCATTGGCATATGATTATGAATACCCATTTATTATTGGATTTTTTAATTGTGATTCAAATTCAATTCAGTATATAAATGATAATATATTTTTAGATGATTATATATGGATTATAAAGAATTTCAAAATTGAAGGAATGTCAAAAGTTGATTTTGATAAAGATCAAACAAACCAAGAAATAATTTCATTTTCAAAATATTTAAAATCTATAAATTATAAAAATATACCACCAAATTTATTAAAGGTTTTCTGTGGAAAATTATTAGATAGAGTTGAGAAAGATTCAATATTTGAAACATGTGATGAATTGGATTTTAGTTTTTTAAATAAATCATTTTTAAAGAATAATTTAATTGAATTATTTTTAGAATCAATAATAAATTATCAAAGTAAATCAATTCTATTACTTTTAAAATTAACTGATTTTAATATATTTATTGATGATAAATTTATATCATCTTTTAATTTTAAAAAATCACCACCATTTTTCAAAAGGGAGTATCATTTATCATCATCATCATCATCATCAACTTTAAATCCACAATTAGAAATTGATATAATTAAACAAACATCAACTACAATTTTAGAAATTGGTAATTGTATAAAATTATTTTTAAATTTTTATAATGAAAATCATTGTTTGAAATCAAGTAATACCTATAGAGGAATTATTATTTTCTATTTTAAATTAATATTAAAAGTTGAAAATATTTCAATTGATACTGTTAGAGATTTTTACAAGTTAATTACAATTAATGGTTCAATAATAATTGAAAATTCATTTTATAATTCAATTTATTATTTATCAATCAGATCTCAAAAATTTATAAAATACATAATGGATAGAGAATATTTAACAAAACCATTTATTGATTCAAGGCATTCATTTATTTCAGAATCCCCATTCCCATTATTATTTTCACCTCATAATATTAGAAATTATTTGGACCCAAATATCTTTAGCTATGATTTCATTATAGGAGAAAAGAACAATAGTAATACTGATTTTGAAGATATAATGAATAAATTAATTTATCAAATTTCAATTCATCCTTGTATACTAAATGTTGGAAATAAAGAGAGACATATTCCGTTGAATTTAGACATTCAATTTTATTTACAAATAAGAAGGGTTGATTTACTTTTCAAATATTTAAAAACTATAAAAAAACTATTAAAAAGTGAAGGTTCAAAATTAGATTTAGGTGATACAAAATATACCAAAAAAACTATAGTTCTCTTGGGTATGGTTTTAAATGAAAATCAATTCAACAAATTCTCTAAATATTTTCCCTTAATACTTTTTTCAAAAAAAAAAAACAATTAGAGAATAATTTTCCAATAGGGAATACAATACAATAAACAATTTTATTTTTATCTATTATTGTACAAAAAAAGAATATTTTTAAATTAACAGTGTCCCAATAGTGAATCAATAGGTGATGACCACATAATATTATTATTACAATCAAAGGCTTTTAGTGAACCAGAGTCATAGAGTGTACAATGGTATGGACCTGGTCTATGAGTATGTTTATTACAAGTATCAGAACTCCATGTTGCATGATTTTTTGAGTCATATATAACCATATTACCATCACCTTGACACCAAAACTTGTATGGTCCATTACCATGATGACATGTATTTGATGAATAAATTACACGTCTTGAATCTGTTGAACAATTTATTAGTGAATAAATTACAAAATTACCATCACCTTGCATACATGCTTCATATCTTTTATTATGAGAAACTAATCTAACTGTATTTTAAAACAATATATATTAATATTTTAAAAAAAAAAAAAAAAAAAAAAAAAAAAAAAAAAAAAATGAAAAAAAAAATAAAACTTACAATTATTATTATCATCACTTTGAATGAATTGGTCATTTAAACTATCTTTGGTCATTTTTTTAATTTTTTTATTATTTTTTTTTTTTTTAAAATCTTTTTTTAATAATATATTTTTTATTAATAAATTAATTTTTAAAATTTTCCTTTCTATTTATATTTTTTTTTTTTTTTTTTTTTTTTTAAATTAATTTTTTTTTTTAAAAAAAAAAATAAAAAACTGATTTGTTCAAAATTGTTAAAGATATTGCAGTTAATAAAGAAGTGATCACCACTTATTGGATACACATTGTTAAATAATTTCTTTTCATTGGTGTTTGTAAAATGTTAAAATACACTTTTTTCAAAAATTAAAAAATAAAAAATAAAAAAAAAAAATAAAAAAATAAAAAAAAAACTATTTATAAATTGACGATGAGGGGGGGTTAGAAAATCATTTTTATTTTTTCGATCTCATTTCATGCATCCGATTTTGATTTTTTTTTTTTTTTTTTTTTTTCAACCACTTTTATTTTCAAAAAATTAAAAAAATTATTCATTTAACCACCAACACAAAAATTTTCAACTAAATTAATTTAATAATCTAAAGATTTTTAATTTTATTTTTTTTAACTATATTTTTTTTTTTTTTTTTTTTTTTTTTTTGTAAAACTTATAAATAATTAAAAATTTTTTTTTTTTTCTTTCAAAAATTTAAAAATTAAAATCCAATTTTAAAAAAATATAAAAGAATATAATTAGAAATTATTAGAAATGACAACTGTTAATCCACAAATTACTGATGCTGTTGATGGTGCTGTTAACTCTCAAATCACTGATTTAGTATGGAATATTCCAACTTCATCTTATGTAAAGACAAATTTTCAAATTGATAAACATTTAAAACTTCAAGATAATCCAGATTCAATGGTTTTTATTGAGACAGGATCTGATTGTGTAAATGAAATCTTTAAAGTTGGTTCTTTGAAATTACCAGTTCAAGTTAAACCAGTTGCTTGCTATAGAAAGTTTATTTCTTCACAAACTGTAGTTGGAACTCAACAATATGAATTTTCAAAAAAAACTGGGTTCTCTTCAACCTTTAGTACATCAACATCTGTGAAAGCAAGTGTTAGTAGTTCAATAGGTGTTTGTGATGCAAGTTTTGAAGTAGAAACAAGTTTTAGCTACTCAAGTACCAGTTATAGTGAAACAACTGAAACATTCACTGAAACTCTAACTTCTGGTGATTACACAGTTTATCAAAATATTTTATTATATGCTTTTAAAGTAGATGCTGCAGCCGACCCACAAATCTTGTCAACTATTAAAAAGGATAGCCCAAACATAGAAATTCATCAACGTAATTCTACAAAAGAATTTTACTTTTTTGTACCAGCTTATATGAATTCCCCATTCACCATTGAATTTTCAAATGATACCTATAATCCAATAAATGAAGATGACTTAATTAGCTATTTAATGAATGATGGTTATGGTAAATGGGCCTCATTCTCATATAATTAAATTAATTATATATGCAAAAATATTTTTTAGAATTAATTATTATAAATTTATAAAATTTAAAAAAATAATAAAAAATACATTGTTAATAATAATTATTGTATAAATTTTTTTTTTTGAACCTTTGACCTTGAAAAATAAATAAAAAAAATTGAATTTAAAGTGATAGTTTATTTTTATATTTTATATATTTGAATAAATAAAAATAATAGAATTATATAATAATTTTTTTATAAATATAATAATTTAATTTGAAGTTGTATATCCATGGTAATATAAATTGCATGTTGGTATACCATCAGAAGACCATGTGACATTATTTGAAGAACAATATTGACAAATATTACCGCCAAAACCTTTTCTACAAACACATGAATTATCAAAACAATAATTGTATGGATTGTTTGTGCATTGCCAATCTTGACTACAATAGGATACACTACCATCAGGTAAGAATGGATGACAAACAGGATAATTATTATTAGCTATTGGATCGAATTCCCAATTGATTGTACCATTACAATTATTACAATCATTTCCAGTGAATGCAGATAAACATTGGCAAGTACCTTTTTCAGTTAAAGGATTGGAAGCACCGACATAATCATAGAGTGTTGTAATTCTATAATCAATTGTATCAATTCTAACAATTGAAGAACCATTTACAAAACTACTTGCATAATAAAGTCCACTTGAAGTTTGATCTCTTAAAATACCTTTAATATTTGGATTGTCTGATAATTTAATTCTTTTACTTATATCACCATTCATTGGTACTCTGAATAAACCATTTCTAGTTGAATAAAAGAAATAATCCTTATCAGCAGCAATACTATATACAGCAGGGTCTGTAACTGAAAACATTGGTGAAGGTGTACTGCAATTATTACAATTTGCAACGGTTATATAGAATCCAATTATTGATTGATCACCAATTTGAATTCTTTGCGTAAATATTAAATTTGAGCCAACTTTAACTAACCCATTACAATAATTGGTATTATTATATAATATTTTTGTAGATGAAATAGTTGAATCTAAGGATAATGAAACTGGTGTCACTGATTCTAAACGATTATCAATACAACGGTACATTGTGTCACCATCAATGTAAATTGAATTTTCAAAGTTTTGTTTAAATGCAGTTGTAAACTTTTGAGTTGTTTTTTCAATTGTACCATACAATGGTAAATAACGATACATATCTTTAATGATTAAAAATTTACCATTTGATAATTGATTAATACCACCAATACCATTTACACGATTAAATACTGGGCCATTTGGTTGCTCATCAATGATTTTATAGACAATGCTAGTTCCTGGATTTCCATTTGTTGAATCTTTAATAACACTTACTAAGAATGATGGTCCTAATTGATTATTACTATTATCGAATTGATTTCTAGCAGTGAAATAAATTCTACCATCTCTACCTAACCCTATTGATCTTGCATCAATTAACCAACCATTACCACAATATGAATATGGTAAATTACATTCATAATTTTTTGAACATTCTTTTGAATAATTTATATTAAAAAAATAAATTAATAATAATAATGTAAATAATAATTTTGTCATTTTTTTTTTTTTATTTCTTTTTTTTTTTTAAATGAAATTAATAATTATTTTTTTTTTATTTTATACCTAATAATTAAATTTAAAAAAAAATACAAAACAAAAAATAAAAAATAAAAAATAAAAAATTGATTTAAATTTTAATTTATTAAAATAATTTTTTTTTAAATTATAAGGGGTGTATATAAGAAATATATTTATTTAAAAAAGACGTTTGAAATGTCACACATTACACTTGCACCAGAGTGTGTTGGTATGTACACATGTGAGTTGAAAGAATTTAACTATCGATCCAATTTTTATAAAAAAAATTCAAAAAATAAAATAAATTCCCCCCCTATAGAATTATGAAAAGGAAAAAGGTGGTACTTTAATTGTATCGTCAAATAAATTAATTTAAATATTGGTAATCTAACCCAAGTCTTTGTTCGAGGAATTTATATATTATAGATTGATAATACTATAATAGTCCAATTTTTTTTAAAATATCATAGTTTAAAATAATCTAATAAATTTTATAGAATGATAACTATTCTATGATATAAACATAGTTTTTTTTTTTTTTTTGGGAATGTGTGGTTTTTTTTTTTAATTAAAAAAAAAAGGTTGTAATTTTTACTTTACTTATATGTCATTCAATTCTTTAAATCATTTTTTTTAAATCTGATTGATTATATTATAGTTTTTTAATTTGTGGTGATTTTTTTTTTATATAAAAAAAAGTTTTAATTTTTATTTTACTTATTTGTCATTTAATTTTTATAATTCTTTTTTTATTTAAAAGGCAACTTAATTGAGATTATATTTATTTATTTATTTTATAAAAAAATAAATAATATTAATTATTTTTGGTTCTGATTATATTTTGGTTTTTTTTTTTTTTTTTTTTTTTTTTAGGAATGTGTGGTTTTTTTTAATTAAAAATAAAACGATTTAAAAATAATTGTGAAAAATGAGAAGATTTTACTGGTTTAAAAATAAATTTTACTTTGAAAAAAATATTCTAACTTGAAAAAAATAAAATCAATAATCCTGAACTGTTTCTTTATTTTTTTTTTTTTTTTAATATTAATGATTATTGTATGACTTTAGTCTTAACAATAAGAAAGTTTATTTATTAGGTTTTTTTGTATGTTTTTTTATATGTTTTTTTTTTTTTTTTTAAGTGATTATTATTTTTTCTCCTATGAAATTTTAATTTTATATGAAAAAGTCACTAGAATGTATCATAATATTCTAGTGATGCTAGTTTGTGCCATTTGTTTTTTTTTTTTTTTTTTTTTTTTTTTTTTTTTTTATATTAATGATTATTGTTTGACCTTAGTCTTTAACAATAATAAAGTTTATTATTTTTTAATAGTTAATTTAATTAATGTTCATTATATGATGCTTTTACATTTATATGAAAAAGTCAACAATCACATTATTAGGGAGAGATTTTCTTAATATACAGTATTTTTTGAAATCCTGTTTTTGATTATTTTTATATTATTATTATAAGAGTTGATATCATTGAATCTTTCTGGTTCTTTGGCCATCGATAATTTATATTCTTTTAATAATTTGATGTATTCCATAGAAGCAAGTTGGTGCCATTTGTTTGTCAGCATTTCAAAAAACCATTTGTTTGTTAAAAGTTCAAAATATTAAAAAGCTTGACTGGCAAAAGACAACGTTTTTTTTTTACCTATGAATAGACGCAAGGTCTATCGGCGGTGTTAATTAAATAAATTATCTTTATTGTTTACTTTTTAAAATTTTTAAATTTTAATATCGCAAAAGACTACGTGAAGAAAGTATCACAAGTCCAAGTAATGGAGCAAGGTTGCTGATATATAAGTACTTCACTCTACCGACTGAGTTAATAGAGCACATGATGCAAGGTTGCTAATCCCAAAGCCAACCCAACCTGCTGAAAGGAAGATAATGCATTAGAAAAAAAAGGTTGTGGTTGTGGTTCAAATGTCAATCTTGAACTCTGCGATTTTAAGAATCGAACCCGTGACCATAAATGAAGGTACTCGAAATTTTATCGACATCGGCAGGGTTCGAACCTGCGCCTCCGAGGAGATTTGATTTCAAGTCAAACGCGTTAGACCACTTCGCTACGATGTCTTGGTTGAATTTCGATTCTAAACAGCTGAATTCAAGAGTGAATAGTGGAGGGCTTAGCATGGTGGTTTCACACAATAACACAGCCTCCATGGCCTTGTTTCAAGTCTTGGTCATACCACGAATTAACGTGGTCACAGAAAAAAAAAATTTAAATTAAAATAATTAATAAATAAAAACTAGATTCGAACACATCCAATTGGATGAGGTTATTAAAAAAAAAAAAAAAAGAGTGAATAGTGGTTTCACACTGAATAAAACAGCCTCGGTGGCCTTGGTTCAAGTCTTAGTCATACCACGAGATAACGTGGTCACAGAAAAAAAATTTTAAAATTAAAATAATTAATAAAAACATAATTCGAACACATCCAATTGGATGAGGTTATAAAAAAAAAAATAAAAGGATAAATATAGGTGCCACTTTCAAATCTTAAAACCCGTATCAAATATCATCATTTGTAATTAACACCAAAAATCACCAACCACACGACACATTATTTCTCATTTGAGTAAAGATTACAAACAACTTTCACTCTTTATTTTTTCAAAAATCTGGCTTTTAAAAAAAAAAAAAAAAAAAAAAAAAGAAAAAATTAAAAAAAAAAATAAAAAAAAAAAAACTGTAACATTCAATTTAAAAAAAAAAAAAAGAAAAAATTAAAAAAAAAAAAAAAAAAAAAAAAACTGTAAAAAGAGTTCATTTAAAAATTTATTCACACATCAACACTATAATTTTATTTATATTCTCTTAAAAAAAAAAAAAAACATTAATAATAATTAAATAAAATAAATAAAATAAATCACAAAAAATTACTGTGTTTTTTAATTTTAATTTTGTGGAAGCAAAAAAAAAAAAATTAAAAAAAATAATTCAGTTCATTTAAAAATTTATTCACACAACAACACTATAATTTTATTTATATTCTCTTTAAAAAAAAAAAAAAAAAAAAAAAAAAAAAACCTCAACCCATACTTCTAAAATAAATTTCCAAATTTTTAAGTTTTCAATTTTAAATATTAAAATTAGAGCAGTTAAAAGATGGAAACATTATTCTCAGATGTCATAAAAAAAATAGATTAAACACAGAAAATATTTCTAAAAAATTAAACCCTGCTGTATTAAAATCACAGAAATTACACAAAACATATACATATATGATAAATATTAAAGAAGAAATTAGTAATAGTTTAAGAAATAGATTGGAGAAAGAAAAAAAAATTGAAGATGCTATAATTACTAATGACGGGAAATATGTATTGACCGACTTATAAAGGCAACAGTCACCAAAATGTTTAGCAAATTCAAATCTAATATGAAAGGAACATATACAATAACGGTTAAACCAAGAAAAAAAATCTTCACTGAATTCAATTGGAAGCATTCAGAAGAAGATGTGAAACAGGTTCTAAACAAAGCTGGAATAGAAGTAATATATTCCGAAATACTAAAAGTATTTAATTTTTTTTTTTTTTTTTTTTTTTTTTTTTTTTTATATTAATGATTATTGTTTGACCTTAGTCTTTAACAATAATAAAGTTTATTATTTTTTAATAGTTAATTTAATTAATGTTCATTATATGATGCTTTTACATTTATATGAAAAAGTCCACAATCACATTATTAGGGAGTAAAGTATTTAATAGTCTTGTTAAAGGTTTAGAAAGCCCAAAAAAACTAGAATGTGAAGCTAGAAAAAAACGTCGACAGGTGTGAAAGTCCATATAAACTCAATCTTCTTATATCTCATCAGAATTCTTTGCATTTTCTGCAATCTCGACGATATATTCTCTTTGGATATCGCCTTTTAAAAAGTAAACAATAAAGATAATTTATTTAATTAACACCGCCGATAGACCTTGCGTCTAATCATAGGTAAAAAAAAAAAACTTTGGATATCGCCAGCCCGTCAATCTCATCATCCTACTGCTTACCAAAGGAACAATGATCACTACCCAATCACCTTTGAGTTCCGAGGAACTTCAATCAGAGCTAGAGGAATCGAACCCCTGACCATATTTGGGAGATCCTAAAATTTATCGACATCGGCAGGGTTCGAACCTGCGCCTCCGAGGAGATTTGATTTCAAGTCAAACGCGTTAGACCACTTCGCTACGATGTCTTGGATGAAAATTAATTTTTATCACTAAAATTGATATCAATTTTTTTTTAGGGGGGTGGTTTCACACTGAATAACACAGCCTCCATGGCCTTGGTTCGAACACATCCAATTGGATGAGGTTATTAAAAAAAAATATATCAATTTTTTTGTTTGCGAGCAAAAACTGCAACTCATCACATAAAACAAAATAAAAAATTCGGGTTCTATTCCCGCGGAGAAACAGCTTAAATTGTTATATCCAATTTTAAAAAAAAAAAAAAAAAATATCAATTTTTTCAAGGTGGTTAAAATGTTAACACAAGTATCAAATATCACTATTTGTAATTAACACCAAATGTCACAATCCACATAAAACACACATTATTTCCTCTTTGTGCCACACCAAAAAAAAAAAAATTTACACGAGTTGTATTTCCGAGGAGAGACAGCCTAAAAAACTGTTCAATTTTAAAATAAAAAAAATATCAATTTTTTCCAAAATATATAAGCTTTTCTTTAATTGAAATTAATTTTCCAAAAAAAAAAATAAAAAAATGAGTAATTCACAAATTATATTTAAAGTTATTGATTTTTAAATTAAAAGACGGACATATGGTAATTAAATAAAATCTTGGCATTTATTTTTAATTTTTTTTTTTCAATTTTTTTTTTTTTTTTTTTTTTTTTCAAAATTTTTTTAAAATCCGCTCACAAATACAAATATTTCGAAAAATGAATAAATTAATTATTGCTTTAATTTTAATAATCTGTAGCATCTCAATTTCATTTGCCCAAACCGCTACACCAACCAATTCACCAACTCCTAAAGTTGGATGTGACTTGTGTGAATTTGTAGTTTCATTTGGTGAATACCTCGTAAAGAATGGTAATTTAACAAAAGCTCAATTAGAAACTGATTTAAAACAAGTTTGTACAATCGTACCATCTAATATTACTGAAGAAGTATGTTCTATTTATTATTTTTTTAAAAACTTTATTTTTTTTTATTATTTTTAACCCAATTTTTTATTTTTTTTTATTTATTTATTTATTTATTTAAAAAGTGTAAATTCTTTATGCTCATAGCAGCACCTGTCATTGCTGGTGCTATTTCTAATGGTGAAAATCCAGTAACAATTTGTTCTGACTATAAATTATGTCCAACAACTTCTTCACAACAAACACCAACAATCAAATATATGACTCATCCAAATATGGATATTATGAGAAATAAAAACAAGGATATTTCAAATCATATTAATAATATCATTATTGAACCAAAACAAAAAGTAACAATAAAGAGAAATTTCTAATAACTTTATCTATAAAAAATAAATAAACCAATTTTATACAATGTATAAAAATAGTTAGAAAAAAAAAATAATATAATTTAGTTCATATCGAAACTGAAAAAAAGAAAACAGATTGGACTATTCCAATGACAAAATGTTTGTGATAGTAAATATTTCGAGCATTTGAAAAAAAAAAAAAAAAAAAAAAAAAAAAAAAAAAAAAACTAGCAAAAGTCGGAAAATAAAAATTCAAGTTGAATAGTGATATCAAATACAAAAAGATTTTTTTTTCAAATACTTGAAATGTTTAATTTTATTATTCGTTGTGCTTTTTTGAAAAAAAATACAATAAAATGAATACCAAACAAATATCTATCTTTGTATTTATATTTTTGTTTATTGTTCAATGTACTTTTTGTTTGGAGGTAAATGATCCTTTGACAACATGTATATTTCCATCTGGAGGTAACTCATTAATAAATCTTTCACCTTTAATGATGTAAATATAAATAATAATAAAACTAAATCAAATTAATACAATATATTAATTTTTTAAATTTAAAAAAAAAAAAAGCGAAAACGATTACCAATACTCTGATAGCGATGGAAATCTAGTAAATATCAAAATTAATAAAAAAAAAAACCTTTTTATTATTATTATTATTATTATTTAATGTTTATAAAATGTTAATTTTTGAATGAAGTATTATTTTTCATTTTGCAATGTTTCAGTTATTTGCGAAAAATATTTAGGTTACAGCGGTCCTCAAGGTTGTCAAGTTAATCAACAAAATCATAAATCAATTTTCTCTTATGAATTAGGTGCCATTGCTAATGGTAATTATGCAATCAGTGATGATGGTACTGGTGTTTTATTATATTATAACTCAACTACCAATGTTGTTTGTGAAGGTACTAGCTATCGTAGTGATACCTTTTTATTTGTTTGTGACCCATCTCAAGAGTTTTTAGTTTCAAGTTTTTCTGAAAACCCATCATGCATTTACAATTTTGTAATTCACTCTTCTTTAGCTTGTCCATATACTCCAACCCAATCACCAACTCAAACACCAACTCAAACACCAACTCAAACACCAACTCAAACACCTACTCAAACACCAACTCAATCACCAACTCAAACACCTACCCAAACACCAACTCAAACACCAACACCAACTCAAACACCTACTCAAACACCTACTCAAACACCTACTCAAACACCAACTCAAACACCAACACCAACTCAAACACCAACCCCATCACCAGTTAATCCAATCCCATCAACATGCCAATTTAAATTTGGATCACAAGATATTGATTTATCATCATTAATAGCGTATGTATTAGGTTTTTAGATATTGTTATTATTTTTTCAATAAAAAAAAAAAAAAAAGAAATTATTTACATTATATAACTCTTTCAGTTCTGACTATTCAGGTTATATTTATTATAACAATGAAACAAATTCAGAGTTTTATTTCAATTTCTGTGAACCAAATCAGTATTGTTCTGATTTATATAATACTAACGTTCAAGCATGTCAAAAGGTTGATAATTATGAATATTTGATATCCTATTCAAATTCTGGTCAATATGAAATAACTGAAGAAGGTTTAGAACTATTATACAACTCTGGAACTGGTGAGTGTCAAGGAGATTTTGGAAATTCAATTGTTTTTGATATTTATTGCAGTTATAATGTTACTTTTGAAGTATTAAGTTTTTATCAAGCAAATTGTACCTATTACTTTACTATTGAAACCGTAAGTGCTTGTATTGGTTATAGCCCATCTCCAAATCCAACATCAACCCCAGTACCAACTAGAACTCCATCACCAACTAGAACTCCATCACCAACTAGTACTCCAGTACCAACTAGAACTCCACCACCACCAACTCAAACTCCAACTCTACCACCATCTCCAATGGACTCATGTATTTTTCAAGGTAGTGATAATTCAATAATCGATCTTTCATCACTTAAAAGTCAAGAAGGTTTCCAACAATGGGATAATAATACCGATACTATGGTAAGTAATATTAAAAGGATTTATTGTTTTTTAATTAAATAATTATGATATTAATAATGAAAAATTCAATAATATTAGTATTATTTCAGTTTGTGTTCGAGTAATAGTCATTGTGTATATCTTCTTCGTGAAGATTCTGAAACTCAATCTTGTATTATCAATTATATTAATGAAACAAGATCAGCACCAATTGGTTTTAAAAATGAAAGTTCTTATGAAATCTTTAAAAACATTAATTCTCAAAATAATGAAGGTATTATTCTTTACTATAACACATCTCATATTTGTGGTGAAGGTTTCCAAATTACAACACAATTCAATATATATTGTAATGATTCATATGATTTCGTTGTTACTGCAGTCTACGAAATGAATTGTCATTTTTGGATTACAATTGTCTCTAGATTCGCATGTTCAAAATCTAATATTATTTCTTACTCATCAAATCCTGAAAATATTCTCCAAAATGATCTTCAAATTAATATTAATTAAGCAAATAAATAGTTTAATAATACCTATTACTTTTTTTTTTTTTGTTAATTTCACATATATTTTTTTAAATTATATTTATGTTTTGTTTTTTTTATTTTTTATTTTATTTTTTTTTCACATTATTAAAATATATGATTAATTATTAATGTCCAGCTTGAGAATTTAAATAAGCAATATATTCATCATAATCTAATCTTGTTTGTTCAGTATTAAATACTTGTTTTTCAAAAACACCATCTGCAATATATAAAATTCTATCTGCGTAACATTCAATGTCAGGATTGTGAGTAACCATAATACATGTTGTCTTTAATTTTAAATTTAAATCTAATAATAAATCCATTACTTCAACTGTATTTTTTGTATCTAAATCACCTGTTGGTTCCTATTTAATTTTTTTTTTTTTTTCACTTTATTTTAATATTTAAATCGTTGTGGAAATTTTATTCTCTTAAATACATACATCTAATAATAAAATCTCTGGTGCATTTGATAATGCTCTTGCAATTGTTCTAGTTTTTTTTCAAATATTAATATTTATATTAAATAAAAATAAAGAAATATTAATTTTAATAATAATTTACATACACTCTTTGTTGTTCACCACCTGATAGTTCTGAAGGTAAATGATCTAATCTATCTTGTAAACCAACCACTTAATATAAAAATTAAAAAAAACAATACTATTAATAATGATATATATATGTAAATTCATTAAAAATGATAAATTATAATAAAAAGCATACAAGTTAATAATTCAATTGCTCTCTTTCTTCTTTCTTTTTCATTTAATTTTCCTAATATAATCATTGGTAATTCTACATTTTCAAAAGCAGACATTGTTGCTAATAAATTAAATGTTTGAAAAACGAAACCAATTTTCTCTAATCTAAGTTTTGCTAAATATTCATCTGTTGAATCAACATTGATAGGATTTGAGAATAACTCTATAACACCTTCAGTTGCTCTATCAATTGTACCTAATAAATTTAATAAACTTGTTTTACCACCACCTGATGGTCCTCTTAACATTACAAATTCTCCTCTTCTAATTGGTAATAACTCTGAATCACCTGCTAAATGTATATCATTTAATGCTTTAACACTATCTTCTCTACCTGCAATCTTATAATCTAAATTAAAAAGATTTTAGTTAGATTTATATAAAAAAAAAAAAAAAAAAAAAAAAAAAAAACATACGTTTTGATACATGTTTTACTTCAACTACAACTTCATCAAATTGTTTTGATTGCATTTTAAATTATAAAAATATATATTATATTATATATTATAGTTTTTTTAATATTTTTATCTAGATTTTTTTTTTTTTTTTTAATATTACATGCACAATATTTTGTGAAAATTATTTTTCAAATTAATTTTTTTTTTTTTTTTTTATTTTATTTTTTTACTTTTTTATTTTTTTTTTTTTTTTTTTTTTGTCGTGGTATTAAGTTTGTAGGTTGCACGAAACAAATAAAATAATTTTCTTTTTTTGTAACCCTTATTTCAAAAAGAAAAAAAATAAAAAAAAAATAAATAAAAAAATGAGTTAGGTTGTTCAAATAGACTTTTTGTTTTTTTATTTTTTGTAATAAGAAATCGTTCATATTTTTTTTTTTTTTTTTTTTTTTCTATTTCTAATAATTAACATGCCCAAATTATTAATAGAATATATTATTAAAAAATATTTGAAAGATGGATACAAAAAGGATTTTTATAATTATTATTTTTTTATATAAATAATTGACAGTTTTTTCTTAAATACAAAAAACATTAAACATTTATCTCACAAACTTAATTTGGAATTTTTTATTCATTTTTATTTATATTATATGAGATTTTAAATAATTTATTTTTAATGATAATTTTTTTTTTTTTTTAAAAAGAATGATTGATTAAATTAAATTTTTATTTTGTTTTTGTTTTTATATTTATAATTTTTTTATTATTTTTTTTTTTTTTTATTTTTTTATTTTTTATTTTTTTTTGTGTGGGGAGAATGAATTGATATATTACACAACCCCTCTTTATTTCATTAAAATTAATATAACAGGTAAAATGAATATTTCAAAACGTTCAGTTGGTTAGTAATAATTTTCATACCTTTTGAAATTAAAGTCTAAAAAGTTTAATCTTACTTTTTTTTTTTTTTTTTCCCTTTTTTTTTTTTTTTATTTTTAAAAATAGAGTTTCTATATTACTTATTGATATATTTTTTTATTTTGTAAGATATTTTTTTGTTTTTTATAAAATAATATATTTCAATTTTTTTAATATTTTATTCTATTTTAGAAATTATAGTAATGCAAAAGAAGAAATAAATGAACAAATAATTTTTTTAAAAAAAGATCAAAGTAATTTTTTAAAAAATATAACTAGTTATCCTATAAAAATAAAATTTGATAAAACAGATATAGAGTATACAGAATCGATAAGAAAAGTTTTAAAAAATGAATTAAATAAATTTGTTCAATATATGGAATCATCAATTCCCAATAATTATTTATATAAACCAATCTATTCAAGAGTGAAAACAATTGAAAGTATGGAGAGAAAAGAGATTAAAAGGAGCAAAATGGCTGGTAAATTCATTCATTGGTCTGAAATATATGATCAATGTGGTATTTCAATCATTATTAGTCCTATTTTTAAAACCTCATTAATTGTTGAAAAATTAAAACAATTAGAAAAAAATTCAAGTGGTGATTTTAAAATGTAAACTTTTTTTCTTTTTTTAATATTTGAAATTATTTAAAAAAAAAAAGATTAACCAACAACTTTATACTTTAATTTTTTAATTTTATGTAAAATAAAGAATGGAAATTGAAAATAAATCAGATATATTTGGATATCGTGCATTTCATATTGATATTGAATATAGATCACAAATTAGGATAACCAAAGTAGAAATTCAAATAAGGTCAGTTTATGAAGACATTTATAATATTATATCACATGAATATTATAAAGAAAATGGTATACAAAATGAAAACAATTTAAAAAAAAGATTTCATTTTCAATCATTTTTATTATACACCTCAGAATTGATTCAATCAACAACAAAAATAAAATCTGAATAAAACTTCAATAGATTTTTAATTAACTCATTTATTCAAAAATAAAACTTGAATAAAACTTCAATCTATTTTTTTTGATATCCAATTTGTAAATGTAGTCTTCAAATAAAACTTTAAAATGTTTTTTCTTTTAAAATATTAAACATTTTTTTATTTAATGTTTAGCCTAATCCACAATATCATCAGTCAATAAAACTTCATTGTTTCCATATATTGAATTAAATCTAGGAGCATTATTAATATTACTATTATTATCATTATTATTTTTATTATTATCTCCACAATTTTGATTATCATTACCATTACTATTGATTTTGTTAATTTGATCATCTAATTCTTGCTTTAAATCTGTATTTTCATCCACTTCATCCAATGAAGTGAAATTATTTTCAGAGATTTGATTTTCTTTTGAGAAGGTATATTGATTTAAATCATATTTTGTTTTAAAATAACAAAAATCGTTTAAGAGTTTGTTATCAAATTTCATTATAGATGATGTTATATCATTACTACCGCTATTATTATTATTATTATTATTATTCCTATTATTTGAACGTGTATTAAATTGATTAATTAAACGCATGAATGGTAGAGTTTGAAGTAATAATGAATCTTTTTGTAAAATTGATTGAGGTATGTGAGTGAAAGAATTAATATTTGAATAACCACCATTTGCAAGTTGAATTCTATTGGAGATACAATTATCGATTTGTTGTTTATACTGAGTGGATTTGTAGAAGCAATCATTGATTCTAGGTTTAATGAAATGAAAGAATCTAGTTTGAGTCTGTTGAGTTTTACAATAAGTGAAGCCTCTCAATGCTACTGATATTGATGATTTTGGTAACATGTCATTATAGGTCGACATGGAAGAGTTTGAATGTAGTTTCTTTGAATCATATATATCACTATCACAAAGGTAATCTAAAGAATCCGATACTTCATCAATTGATTGATAAAATGATGAATAGTTTTCATGAATAAAATGTAAGAAAGTATTGAAATCCATATGTGAATTTTCAAAAACCTCTTCAACCACATTCTCTGGTGTCTGTCTATGATGCTTTTGTTTATACCATGTTGAATCGGCTTTATATGGATTCGAATCTGGTATTCTCTTATTATACAATATTTTACCAACTGAATGGAATAAAGTTATTATTGAATCCCTATTTCTTGATACACCACTACCACCACCACTCCCACCATTGGTAAGATTTGCATCATTTCCTATTTCTTCAATTTCATCTTTTTGTTTTTTATTAGCACTGCTACCACCACCACTATTTCTTTTTTTCTTTGGAATTGTAGTTTGATTAACTAATTTATGATTCTTCCCAACACAATAAAATTCTAAGGAATGAATTGCAGCTCTAATATCACCAGCACTTTCATCAGCAATCGCTTTTAATTGATTTGGAGATATTGAGTGGGAGAAGCCTTCCAAGTAGGTAATCTTTTCTAAGGTTTTCAAAAGTTGTGTAGGTGCGATTGGATTGAAGTTTACATGGAGAATTTGTGGATTGTTATTTAAGAAACTTGATGGAAACAATTGATACAATGAATTATTACCAGAGAAAGTATCGGACAAAATGAAAATCAAAGGATATCTACTTGAGTGTAAAAAA
This sequence comes from Dictyostelium firmibasis, assembly GCA_036169595.1. NCBI lineage: Eukaryota > Evosea > Eumycetozoa > Dictyosteliales > Dictyosteliaceae > Dictyostelium > Dictyostelium firmibasis. Next base: position 1,753,303 of record CM069765.1, on the reverse strand, counting down.
TTTTCAAATGTCTCAATGAAATCAATTCTATTATCAAAGGTCACATTTGGATAGTCTTCAACAAACAATACTTTTTTATTACTGTTATTACCATTATTAAAGATTGAAACTCCTTGACCATTAAATTTTAACCATTTCTTAAATTCATCCAACGTCGAGCTATAAGGTGTTGAAAGTGAGTCATTCATATCCCTAGTTAAAACAATCGATGGGTTAATCCATTCTTCGATGTCAAATTCCATACTCTTTGATAATACTCTAATCAGTGTTGATTTACCAACTCCAGTTGGACCCGTTAAAAATAAAAGTTTTTGTTCCTATGTTTTTTAAAAATTTATTTACGAAATTGTTAATAATCTCTCTTTGTTATTTCTATAATTTATGTATATATTTACAATTGGTTGATTTGTTGAAAGTTCGTTAAATCTATCCTGTAGCCAAATCTTTACAATATCTATTCTTTTTTTATGTACAACAAGATCAGATTCTGATCTTGGGAAATGTTTGTCAACAAACATTTTATCACTATTATCTATTTTATCATCATTTTTATTATTATTGTTAACATTACTATTATTATTGTTGTTTGTAGAAGTGGTGCTGTTTCTTTTGATATTACTCATTGAAGTTTTAAAATTAAATGAATTACTTCTCGGAATATTGTTATTATTATTATTATTATTATTATTATTATTATTATTATTATTATTATTATTATTATTATTATTATTATTATTATTATTATTATTATTATTATTATTATTATTATTATTATTATTATTATTATTATTAGTACTATTACCAGGATCGTCAATGTCAATATCTGCAAAGAATGAATCATCAAAAATATCATCCTCTACTATACTTTGTTGTTGGTGTTGCTGTAATTTTCTTTTGAAAGGTGGTGATAAATTGGTGGAAGTAGGTGTTGATTTATTTGTGGTGGAGGTTGATGCTGATGTTGATGTTGTTGTAGTTGTGATTGTGGTAGATTTTAATGTTGGAGAATTAGAGGGCAGTGATTGTGGTTGTGGTTGTTGTGATTGTGGTGTTAAAGTAGCAATTGGAGAAACTTTAATAATTCCTTCCAATGCATTGAATGATAATAATTCCTCCTCTTCTTTTTTATATAATGCCAATTCCTCTTCTTTTCTCTTTTTCTCATCCTCTATTAATTTCTTTTTTTCTTCAAGTTCCGCTTTTTTCTCTTCTTCTGTTTTTTCTTTAATATATGATGGATTTGTTTGTTTTAAATTTGTTGACTTTATATTGGTTGTAGGTGATGTTGTTCTATTAGAAATCGGTGATGTTTTTGGTGTTGTATTTGTTGAAGATGATTGTTGTTGAGGTGTATTATTTTTACTATGTTTATATTCTTTTAAATGACCCTCTGACTTATCTGTACATTTATCTGCATAGATACAAAGGAATTTTTCATCGTCTTCTTCCTCTTTTAAACTATAGATTTTATTTATAATATTAGCTGTTTGAATTGGCAGTGCTGTTGTTTTTGTTGTTGTTGACGATGATGATGATGATGATGATGATGATGATGATGATGATGATGATGATGATGATGATGATGATGATGATGACGATGATGATGATGATGATGATGTTGTTGTTGATGTTAATATAAAAGATGAGGTAGGTGATGATGGTTTATTAAATGAAGAGGATGGTGAAGAAGAGGGTGAAGATGATGACTGAAACTTAATTCTACCATTATTACCTCCACTTCCACTATTGCTTAAACTCTTTATTGAGCTTTGTGATAATGGTAAATGTGTTTGTTTTTTAATTGATGGTTGCATAAAACTTTGAGATTTTGATTTGAATGTGAAATTGTCATCACATTCTTCAATCTCTTCAATTTCATCATCAGCTAATTTTACATTTTTATTCTTTTTGTTATTGTTACTACCACTGCCACTATTACTATTACTACTTATACTACTATTGTTATTTGTTTTTAGGGATTTTAAATTTGACTGGGATGAGGGTGAGCTTAATGGCCTTTTATTTGTCGGTGACATTTTATCTTTATCTCCTCTTTTTGAATAGCCCAAACCACTCATAATATCATAATTATTTTAATATTTTTAATAATTATTGACAAAGATTGTGTTTTATAAAATAAAAAATACAAGGGACTATGTTTGCAAATTTGAAAAATCTTTAAAAAAAATGAAAAAAAAAAAATAAAAAAAAAATAAAAAAATAAAAATAAAAAAAAAAATTATATTTCTTAGAAAACCTATTTATTTTCTTTTTTTGTTTTTTTTTTTTTTTCTTAAAGTAATTCTTTCTAAAAGTAATCAAAAACTATTTTCACTTTATATATTATTATTGTTTTGCTCTAATTCTTTCAGATTCAGATGATTGTAATTTTTCTTTTTCTTTTTCTTTTTCTTTTTCTTTTTCTTTTTCCTTTTCCTTTTCCTTTTCCTTTTCTTTTTCTGTTTGTTTTTCTAAATCTTTTTGATTTGAATCCAATACCATTGAATTAAAAAGATAAGGTAATCTTGTAATTAAAGGTTCAGAATCGTCAACAGTTTTACTAAAAATAAAAGCAATACCAATATCGTTTATACTATCTTGACGTTTTGTCCATTTGAATTCTTTATTTTCATAAAATAATGTAATGGCATGTGTTAATTGATTCCAATTATAAAAGAGTATTGAATTGTTTGAATTGTTTTTATTGATACCACCATGTGATAAAAAAAAGTTTTCAATTGCAACTTTCATCGAATGAACCGTTTGATATTGTTCATTGATTCTATTCATTAAACCTAAATTATTCCATTCAATAAATAATGATGCCTCACTCTTTTGGTTGCCACTAAATAAATCAAGTGTAATTTGTTCTAATAAAACATCATCACATTTAATTGAATTTAATTTGCAATCCTCTTTCAAACTTGATAAAAATTTTCCTAATTAAAAATATATGTTCAATAAATAATTTAAAAAAATTAAAAAAAAATTTTTTTTTTTTTTTTTTTTTAATACCAAAATTCAAATAAAAAAAAAAAAGAAAAAAAAAAAATTTAATTCATACTTTTTGCTGGTAAAAGTAATACCATTATTTATTGTTTTTAATTTTTTATTGTTCAAATAATTTACAATTTGTAAATATTATTTTTTTTTTTTTTACTAAAATTTTTTTTACCAATATCTGAATATCATATTTTTGGGTGAATAAGTTACCAATTTGATAGGGTTGTAATTTTTTGTTTGATTCAGTTTAAATATTAAAAACGATATCCATTTTTGTAATAATTATTTCCCTATATATCATTTGAAAATAAATAAAAATTTAAATATTATTACCCCACAAAAAATATAAAAAAAAAAATAATATTAAATTGTTTTAACATTTACTATAAAATGACTTGAAACTGAAAAAAAATGGGGTTTTATTTATGTTTTTAAAATAAACCACATTGTTCACCCCCATTTTATTTTATTTATAATTAATTAATTTTTTATTATAATCCCTAAAAAGAATTTTTCTTATAGATTTTTATAATATTTTTAAAAAAAAAAAAAAAAAAAAAAAATTAAGATACATAAATATATATAGAAAATCTATTTGTAAAATAAAATGACAGTAAATAACGATAGTAATATTCAAACAGACCAAAATAAATTAGAAAATTGTGAGAATCCTAAAAATGAAACTTTAAACATTTATTTTAATGAACCAATACCAATAATAAAACAATCCAACAACATTGACCTCAATAAGGATTCTTCTAATAATAACCATAGTAATAATTTAAACATGAAAGAACCAATAAATAATAATTGTAATAATAATTTTTATAATAATAATAATAATAATAATAATATTAATAATAATAATAATAATAATAATAATAATAATAATAATAATAATAATAATAATAATAATAATAATAATAATAATAATAATAATAATAATAATAATAATAATAATAATAATAATAATAATAATAATAATAATAATAATAATAATAATAATAATAATAATTATAATAATAATAATAATAATATTCAATTTAGTAGTAATCATATTTTACCACAAAGTACATTAAATTCAGGAATATGTGCAAATAATAATCCTACTTTATTTTTGGATAAATTTAAAATTATTGATTTGAGGCCAAGTGGTAGTGGGGCAAAGAAAGGGCATGGGTTTTCAAATATTGTACCACAAGAAATCACACATTTAATAAATGACAAAGATTTTTCAAAATTTATGAATTCATTCAATAGAGTTTTTAATTACTTTTTTTTATTATTATTAAATGTTGTATTTTTAATTTCTGGCATTATTTTTCCAATTTTCTTTGCAAGAATTTCTTTATTGTGGGCTGTGGTTGGTAGTGTTGGTATCTTTATTCTTGGTGGTATCTTTTATTGTTGTATTAATAAATATATAAAGGGTAAAAGAGTATGTTATATTTTATTATTATTATTATTATTATTATTATTATTATTATTATTATTATTATTATTATTATTATTATTATTATTATTATTATTATTATTATTATTATTATTATTATTATTATTATTATTATTATTATTATTATTATTATTATTTTTATTATTATTATTAATATTTTTGAAATAATTTATTTCTATATTCTATTGATTAAATTATTAAATTTTCTATATTTATATAGCTTTGTATAATGGAGAAAAAAATAAGATTATTCAATATTAAAATGGATTCAATCTCTGTACCTTTACAATTTTGTTTAATGAGAGTTCAAGAAGCTGTACCAGGTAAACCCCATTTCTCTGTTGAAAGATTATTAATTAGAGTAACTTATTCCGATGAAAGAATTTCACACCCAATTGGTAACCCTGAAGCTTAATTAAAATAAAAAAAAAAAAAATAATAAAAAAAAAAAATTATTTATTTATTTATTTAGAAAAATAAAAAACAATGAATTTGTTATCATTTATTTATGATATTTTTCAAATAATACCTTGAATGGATATTTTGGTTTAATGGTTATTGCATATTCCTCTTCCTCAGATAGTGACACTTGTTGTGGATCACTTGATTTCATTTTGAAATTTAAAATGATATTTGCCATTGCAATTAAAATATTATGTTCAGCCATATTAGGTGCCATACATCTTCTTTTACCAACACCAAATGGCGTAGATACTCTATCTAAATCATTATAGTATTTACTACTACTATTATCACTAGTAGCGCTACTATTACAGTCAAATTGATTTGAATCTTTAATTTTCTTATAATTTAACCATCTATGTGGATTAAAAACGGTTGGATTTGAAACGAATTTCTCAGAATTACTCATACCGAAAATATTTTGAATAATGATTGTATCCTTTGGAATGAATATATCATTGATTGTAGTTGTATCCTCCATTGCAACACGTGGTAATGATAATGATGTGACTGGACGAATTCTAAGAACCTCTTGAAAACAAGCTTTGATTAAAAATAACTTTGGAACATCATCAAATGTCACATAGGGACAATCTTTACCGACTACATTAATAATCTCTTCATAAAGTTCCTCCTGTATACTTGGATTGTTAATCATAAATAACATAAACCATCCTAATGTACTTGCTGATGTATCAGTGGCTCCTACTAACATATCAATACATAACTGAATAATTAATTCTCCGTTATCACTATCCACACCATCATCGTCATTATTATTATTATCAAAGTATTCAGCAATTAAAGAATCCATAATATTTCTAGGTTCATTATTAATATTGAATGATTTAATTTGCTCTTTATAAATTACTCTAATGAAATCTTTAATAACATCAAGATGATGAGTGAATGCTGTTACTTTTTTTTTGAATAATGGTAACAATGTTGGAAAGATATCCTCTGGACCATTTGTACCAATACATTTAAAGATCTCATCGATTGAATGTAATACCTTTGAAAACTGTCCATTCTTATCATTACTATTTGAATATGGAAATTCAACAGATAACATTAACCCAACTATAATATTCATTGAATATGTATTTAAATAAACATATTGATCAAACTGTATGTAACCCAATATGTATTAGTATATAAAAGAAAAGATTTATATGTATATATTTATATATATATTTTCATACATACTGGTTTACTTTCTAAACAATGTGAACTCATAATTTTTAACATTTTTTTTAATTGATCATTTACAACTTGCTTTGGTTTCAATGAATTTAATTTAACTTTTGTGAAATGACAGGTCATCTTGGGCCTAACTGAATTCCATTCATTTACATCACCAAATACTAATGATTTATAATTTAAAGAGAATGTTTCACTTGTAATATTATGAGGTCTATTAACAAATATATGATGTTGTTTGATCCAAATATCTTGAACTATCTCTGGATCTGTAATAACGATCACCATTCTTTCACCTAACCATATCTTATAAATACCACCATATTTCTTTGATAACTCTGTGAATGATCTATTTGGTCTATCACCAATTAAATATAAACCACCAATGATTGGAAGTGACCATGGTCCATTTGCTTCTTTATTTGGTGATTTACTTAATCTTTTATTTTTTTTATACTATTAAAATGTGGTGTTAGTTTTATAGAAACAAATTTTTTTAAAAAAAAATTCATAAAAAAAAAAAAATAAAAAAACTTACAAAATCATAAAAAATAAAAAAACAAATTAAATAAAAAATAAATGTTATAAAATTCATTGTTATATTTTTGATATTGATTTATAATAAAAATGAGTTTTTTTTTATTTTTTTATTATGAAAATTGTTGTTTATATATTTATAGGATATTTTAATAAAAAGTGTATCATTGAATTAATTATACATCATTTTATTTTTTTATATTAACTTTAGAAGCCCAAAAAGACCTAATCTGAAATATTCAAAGAAAAAATTCCTCATTCTGAAAAAAAAAAAAAAGAAACACTTTTTAAAATTTTAATAAATCACCAATTATTTAAATATGTTTATTTTTAACAATCATAATTTTCTTTTAAAGAGTATTCATATCCAATTAATTAATTGAAAAATTTCAATATAATTAATATTAAAATAAAACTTTACCCATTTATAAAAAAAAAAAAAAAAAAAAATAAAAAAAAAATTTTGACTCTCCTTCTAAAACTCTAAGAATAAATTATTATAATAAAAAAAATATTATCTAAAACTAGTATAGTACTTGAAATAAATCAATTCTATAAATAATAAAACATAAAATATTTAAAATAAAATTGAAATAGTAAAAAAAAAAAACCCCAATAAAAAGTTTAAACAATTTGAAATACTAAACCCCACCACATTCAATGTTTTTTTCAATAATTTGTAATCTTAAATTTTTACCTTTTAAAATATACTTTTTTTTTAAAATTTTTTTATTTATTTTTGTTTTTATTTTTATTATTTTATTTTTTTTTTATATTTTTTTTATATATTTAGATACCTATACAGAAATTTGAAATTACAAATTTCCTTTTTTAGAATAGATAATTATAAATCAAAATTTCTTTCTTTATTTATTTTATTTTATACATAAATAATTTTATTTTTTTATTTAATTATATTAGTTTATTAATTATCACTCAATTTATTTATATTATATTATATAAAATTTTTATAAATTCTAAATTATAAAAAATGACAATAATACCAATTGAAATTTTTAATGCAATTGAATTATTATGGAATAATAAATTTAAAGAAGCTGAAAAAATCTTTGAAACACATTCAAAAACAACACCAAGATATTCACTACATAATGCAGAGACATCGTTTTTAAAATCATTTATCACAGCCAATGAAAATGAAACTGAGTTGGCAATTAAAAAACTAAAAGAAACCAAAGACCTCTCTGAAAAATGTATAAAATCATTTGAACAAAATAAAATTCCATCAAATTATTACCCAATTAAAATAAATAATAAAAATGATTTTAAAAATCATTTATTAGATTGTAAGATTGTATTGGGTGATTCTTTATATATGTTAGCAGTATTACAAATTACAAGAGATCAAAAATTTAAAGGTTGTATTAATTTAAGATCAAGTTGGAAAGTATTTGAAGAAACTTTAAAACAAGTTAAAGAAGATGAATTGACAGCATTCCAGTATAGTCAAGATCTATCAGAATGTCTAAGATTTGGTGTGGGATTTTTTTATTATGCAACATCGATAATTCCTTCAAAATATTTAAAATTCGTTGAATTAGTTGGATTTAAATCCGATAGAGAACAAGGATTAATATACATAAGAGATTGTTTAAATCGTGGTGGGATAAGATCACAATTTGCAACAATGGTGATACTATTCAATAATTTATTATTACCAAGAGGATTATATAATCCAGTCCATCAAATTAATGAAGCACAACAATTAATTGAAAAGAATTTAGAAAAGTATCCAAACAGTTCTCTATTCCATGTGTTTGGTTCGCATTGCTACAGAAAACAAAATAAGATAGATTTAGGTATTCGTTCATTGGAATTAGCAATATCAAGTTGTTATAATTCTTCAAATGATGTTAGTCAATTATCAGGAAAAACATCATCATCATCAGCATCACCATTAATATTTCAGTATGAATTGGCATGTTGTTATTGTATTAAAATGCAATGGAATAAAGCTATTGAAATCTTTGAACCATTAATTAAAGATGAAAATAAATTTCAAATTCGTTCATTATGTGCTTTACAATTAGCAAGTTGTTATATAATGAATGATCAATTTGAAAAAGGTCAACAAATGTTACAAACATTAATAAAACTCTTTTGTAAAAAATCCAATTCTGTTGATACAGTAATCCAAAGACAAGCACAAAGATACATTTCAAATGGTGGTTATTTCTCAGCTTTCGAAATACTTTATATTCGTAGAGATTTAGCAAAAATGGAGAAATCAATGGCATTAAAAACTTTAGATGTTTTAAACTCACTTGCTAAAAAATCAAATGTTTTCGAATTTAAATTAAACAATATTATAAATAATAATAATAATAATAATAATAATAATAATAATAATAATAATAATAATAATAATAATAATAATAATAATAATGAATCAAATAATAATTCTAACAATAATATTTCAAATGCTTCAACGTTTTTAAAATCAACATTTTCAAATTTAATTAAAAAAAGAGAACAAGTTATAAATCAAGAGAATATAATAAATGATAGAGCATCTTATTTAATGTTAAAAGGTGCAATATTTAAAAGTATGGATTTAATTGATCAATCGATGGAATGTTTTGAAGAAGTATTAGATATGCAACAATATATCACTGAAAAGTTTTACATACCCTATTCATTGTATGAAATGAGTGAAAGTTATTATCAAAAGAGGGATAAAGAGAAATCAAGAGAATTCATACTAAGATGCAATAAAGTTTCAAACTATGATTGGTCAGATCCTTTGAAAATTAGATTAAGAGTAACCTTGGATCAATTAAAAAGAGATAGTAACAATCACCATCATAGTGATGGTACACATAGTGATGGTAGTTGTGAAAATGATGGTGCTGGTAGAAATTTATCTTCTGATGATGATTTATTCGTTGGTGACTTTAATGATAGTGATCATGATGATGTTGTTGATGAAGGCGTGTTTGAAAATTGTGATATGATTGATAATAATTTATATGATGAGCAACAAAATCAAAAAGAAATATTTTCTTTAAATAATAATAACAATAATAATAATAATAATAATAATAATAATAATAATAATAATAATAATAATAATAATAATAATAATAGTGAAAAACAACAACTTTTTCCATCCATAAACTATAACTATCATGCTAATAATTTTTTATCTCCACAATTTAATTCAAATATTGTATTACCTTCACCTTCAATAATCCAAGAAGCTAATAGAGATGAATTAATTGAAAATAAAAAATTTATCGAAAGAGTTACAATCATATAAAAAAAAAGTTTCAAAATATTTGAATTTTATAATAATATGAAATTACATTCAAAAAGTAAAAATGCATAAAATAAAACAAAAAAAAAAAAAAATAAAAAAAAAAATTATCAAAACTCAGATCTGATATTATGAGCCATTCGTTCTCATAATCAATAAAAAATTTTATTTTTTTTTTTTTTTTATTATTTTTTTTTAAAAAAAAAATCTTTTTTTTTTTTTCTATTTTTTTAATTTTTTTTTTATATTATTTTTTTTATATTATTTTTTTTATTTTTTTTTTTTTGTTCACTCAATTTCATTAAATTATTTAATTTAATTTTCCATTATTTATTTATTACTAAAACAATTTATTCAATTAAATTGTTTGTGTATTTGTATTTGTACATATTTATATTAAAAAATAAAAAATAAAAAAAAAATAAAAAAGTAAATTTCTTTCAGATACCAACCACATTTTTTTTTTTTTTTTCCTTAAAAAAAACAACTAAAAAAATAAAAAATGTCAGAAGAAATATCACCAAATGATAGAAGTATGAATATTTTTATTATTTATTAAATTTTAATTATCAAATTTGATACACTATACTAAATTTTTTTTTTTTAATTATTTTAAAAAAAAAGAATACATTAGCAATCTTTTAACACAAAAGAATCAAGAAAGTTTATTATTAGCAATTGGAGATAAAATTAGTAAAAAGAAAAATAAGAAACCAAGTAAAAGAATTGTTTTAATTACAAAAAATCGTGTTTTATTTTTGAAACCAAGCCAAAACAAAATAAAGAAAGATATACATTTATTAGATATCCTTGAGATTAAATCAGCCACATCAAATGAGTTCACCATTGTTGCCAAAGTTGAGAATAAACAGTTTGCATATGGTTTGATCACTAATAAAACCGATGAGATCATTAATCAAATTCGTTTAACTTTTAATCATCAATTCTTGGGTTATCCAGAGGAAGCAGCTTTCAAATGTACCGATATTAAAGATTCAAGATTACAAGATATCGAACAAAAAGATTTACCATGCGGTGGTTTTGTTGAAACTTATCAATCAATCTGTGATCACCTAAATGTACCACCTCGTGACGATGTTTGTTGGGATATGGCAAACATTATCTCTTCCAAAAATATTAAATCTTTTAATATTGGTGAAATTGAATTACCACATTCAGTTGGTGATATTAAATGTTTATTAACTGCTTTAAAATACAATAATTATTTTAAGACTTTTAATTTTAATAAGTAAGTATTTAAATTAATTTTTTTTTTTTTTTTTTTTTAAAATTTAAATTTATATTAATTTTTTTCTATTATTATTTTTATTATTATTAAAATTCAGTCATACTTTTAATAAAGAACAATTTACAAATTTAGCCGAAGTATTAAAGTGTAATTCTACAGTTGAGGATTTAAGTTTAAATAATGTTGGTTTAAAATCTGATACTATGCCAATTATTGCAACTGCTTTATCTTCAAATAAAAATTTAGCACTTACTGCTATCGACATTTCAAATAATCAAATAGAAGATAAAGGTATGTTATCTTTTTCAAGTTATATTGCTGTACGTATAAAATTTTTTTTTTTTCATTTATTTATCTAAATGGTTGTTAGTTTATATTAATTATTTTATAATTTTTTTCAGTCAAGTTTAAGAGGTATTGCATCATTAGATGTTTCAAATACATCAACTGGTAAAACTGGTATTTCAACATTAACCAATTCATTAAAAAAGAATATTAAAATGACATCAACATTGTCCTATTTAAATTTATCAAACAATAAGATGGAAGCAGATGGTAGTGCAGGTTTAGCAAGTTTTTTAGCGAGCCCAAATACATTAAAAACATTGAACATTTCAAATACATTACCATCAATGGAAACTATAGTTGGTGCATTGGTTATTGGTTGTGCTGAACTTAAAACAATCGATATCTCTGAAAATAAATTAACTAAAAAAGAGGTACCACATTTAGTTAGATTCATTGGTTCATCCTCAACTTTAAAACATTTCAATTTATCTGGTACTAAGGTACCTGTTGAAAACTTAAAAGAATTGGTTCTTGCAATAACATCAAATATTTATTTACAAGAAGTTACATTAGATATTAAAGTAAGTTATTTGGTTAAATATATTAATAATTTTTGATCATTCTAAAAATATTAATGTTTTTAAAAATTTTTTTTTTTCAGAATAATGATTTAGGAATTGCAGGTGCAAGAATGTTAGCATCATTAGCAGCAGATAAATTATCAAATGTTGTTTATTTAGATGTATCAGAAAATGATTTTGGAGATGAAGGTGTATCAGTTATTTGTGAAGGATTTGTTGGTAATAGTACTATAAAAAAATTAATTTTGAATGGTAATTTCAAACAATCGAAAACCAAATCTAGACCATCAGCAATTGAAAGTGTAATATCATTACTAGAGTCTGAATGTCCATTGGAAACACTTCATATGACAGTTGGTAATAGTAAATCACCATTGAAAAACGATATTCTCTCATTGATTTATTCATTGGCAACAAACTCTAGACTTTTGGAATTGGATATCTCTGGTCACCAAATGGGTCCAAAAGGTGCCACTGCATTGGGTAAAGCTTTACAAACCAATAAAACTTTGAACACATTGATTTGGGATGACAATTTAACCGGTGTCACTGGTTTCTCTGGTTTCCAAGTTGGTTTGGAGAGAAATTTAACCCTCAAGAATATGCCAACACCTTTGAACGATATCATTCAAGCTCATCGTGAAAACCCAATTAAATTTCAACAAACTTGGAAGGAAATCGATTCATGTATTAATAGAAATCAATCACCAAGTCGTGCATTTGAAGGTAGTGGTGGCAGTGGCATTGGTGCTACTAATCTCTCCTTTTTAGCAAGTGGTCAACAACAAGGCGTTGAGAAACTTTTGAATAAAATTAAGAGTATTGGTAGAAAGGTAACCGATCCAGACAATCTCCTCATCATTAGAGATGCTGAGAGTACAGAGAAAGTCATTGGTGGTATTCATCTCATCAAAGAGTCAATTCATGCCTCTTTGGAAATGGAACTCAATCAAAAGTTAAAGGATTTCGTTCAAGTCGTAAACGATGTAATTGACGCTAAAAAGAATGAAATGACTCAACAAATCTTGGAGAGTATGCAAAATACCTTTCAATCTATGGATGGCCCAACTATTAAACGTTTAGCTACCACTATTAAATACGGTTCGAAAGATGTTGACGAACAACAAATTCACTCAACTCTTGTCAAGGGTGCTGGTGCAGAATTAAGTTCTCGTGCTCATGAATGTTTCATCAGTGCTTTGGATATTGCTTCCGATTATACCTACGAGAAAATTACCATTGGTTTGGATAGTGTCTTCAAGGATTTAGTATTGGAGGAATCTCAAGCTCAAAATGAAAGTGGAACACCTGTCCCAGATAGCCCAGTACCATCTAGATCACCACAACCAACTTCACCACCAATCATTTCACAACCAACTCCAACATCAAACGCCCCACCTGTTACCGCTCCAAGAACAGGTGCTGCTGCTCCATTTAAACCAGCAAATCCACCACCTTCCTCAACAACTACAGCCCCTGGAGTACCAAAACCAACTCAACCAGTTTCTAAATTTGGTGCTAAATTATCTGCAAATTCTGCAGTCGCCGAAGCAATCGCCAGAAATATGGGTGGAGGAGGTGCACCACCAATAAGAAAACCAGTTGCACCAGAGCCAGAACCAGAGCCAGTCACCCCAACTAAAGATGTTGCACCAATTAAATCTAAACCCGTAGTTGCACCAAGATCAACTCCAACCCCAACCCCAACCCCAACTAAAACACCAGTCAAAAAACCATCAGGTCCAAGTGTACCAGGATCTATATCAGATGCTCCAGAAAGTGATTCAGCTGAATTAACTCATGTTACTGCAAGTAGACCACAAATTAATGCAAAGAGAAAACCACCAACAAGAAGACCAAGACCACCAACTGAGAATTAAATTTTTTTTTTTTTTTTTTAATCTAAAAAAAGGTTTTTTATTCATAAATTATCTCTCAAATCAATTATATTTATATAAAAAAACAGAAATTAATAAAAAGAATTCTTGTAATAAATCAAAATAAAACTTTTCTGAAAGTATTTTTATTTATTTTTTTTTTTTGAAAATAATCTTAAACTTTTGCTTCACCAATTTTATTAATATTAGACATATCAATTGAGCTGTTGTTGATTTTACAAGAATCTACATTAATGGTTGTATCATTTTTAATTTGATTTTGTACTTGATTATTATTTTCAATTGAATACATCTCATCATTTTTATCATTATCATAAGAAATTATTAAACTAATATCATCTTTTTCACCTGAAAAATAATTCATCTCTTCTTTTTTTCTTAATAACAAACAAAATTGTATTGGCACACCATATATACTTTTGGTTTTATTAAATTGAAATATTTTTTCTTGAATCAATGTATACTTTTTTTTATAGAATTTATTGTGTTTTTAGTAAAGATTTAAAAATATAAATATATATTAAAAATAATAATAATTACTCTAGAATAAGAATTATACTTTTGATATTTGTAAAAAAAGAAAATACTAATAATCAAAAAGTTAACTTCCAAAACCCATGCTAAAAATATTAAGGATTTGAACATTGCAAAAAATATAAAACTTAATGAAAATGTAAAAATTGAAGTATATAGTAAATTGTAGTTATTAAGAATTTGATTAATTGAACTAATAAATAATCTATAATCTTCTTTGTTTATTAAATCACTAACTTTTTTATTTATATTAATATTGGAAATAATAGTAAATATAATCGATCATATTATATTATATCTTACCTTCCCATGGCTCTTCAAGAGAAAATTTATCTTTGTTAATTTGTAATTCAATAGTTTTTACATTCTTAAAGTTGTTAATATAATTTTCTTTTTGGATACTCATTTTTATTTGATAATTAATGTATCAAATACAATGATAAAAAAAAAATAAAAAAAAAATAAAAAAAAATAAAAAAAATAAAAAAAAATAAAAAATAAATAAAAAACAAATACAAACACCCCC
This sequence comes from Dictyostelium firmibasis, assembly GCA_036169595.1. Taxonomy (NCBI): domain Eukaryota; phylum Evosea; class Eumycetozoa; order Dictyosteliales; family Dictyosteliaceae; genus Dictyostelium; species Dictyostelium firmibasis. Next base: position 1,738,295 of record CM069765.1, on the reverse strand, counting down.
ATTTTCTCTAGTGAATCATTTTTTATTGTAAAAAAAAAGGGTATATAAAAAAATTTTGATAACGATTAGTTAAATTTATTTTTAGAGTCTTGTCATTTAATTATTTTTTTTTTTCCTATGCAAATACTTGTTTGAAGAGGATTTTTATAATAATAAAAATAATAATATCAACAGTGATGATAATAATAAAAATGATAATAATAATAATAATAATAATAATAATAATAATAATAATAATAATAATAATAATAATAATAATAATAATAATAATAATAATAATAATAATAATAATAATAATAATAATAATAATAATAATAATAATAATAATAATAATAATAATAATAATAATAATAATAACATACTTGGACTACATGATTGTTGAGTATTTGTTAAGTTTAGACTTGGATCTATATTGCCTGTTGGAGGGAAATTTCAAAAAAATTCCACCTTAAGGCAGTAAAATAGAGGGTATTATTATTCTTTGGAAACAATTGTTGTATCCAATATTTCATTGTGTGGTCATTTTTATTTTGTATTGATAGAGAATTGGTTTATATAAAATAAAAAATTTTAAAATTTTTATAAAAAAAAACCAAAAAGGGGAAAAATATTAAACATCTTTTTTTAAATTTATAAATTGTTGTCACAGGTTTAAAAATAAAAATAAAAAAATAAAATTAGAATTAATAACTTTTTTTTTTTATTTTTTTTTTTTATTATTTGTTTGCAACATCTAATATTTTTTGACTAGATCTCAAAGTACGAAAAGTATATTCATTATTAGAACCTGGTTTTATCTTTTTTTCAATTAATTTAAAAATTTTAACATCAGAAGCAGTACCAGTGGTCGGACCTAAATACCAAATAACACCATTTACCAATTGCCATTGAGTTGCTTTTGTCATAAAATCTTTATCTTTATCATAATCGGATTGTTTCAAAACATCATTGATTGGAAAGAAAATTACAGTTTTAGACTCATTGATTTTATCGTATGGATTGAATGATAATATATCTTTATATTCATCAACATTGAAAATCGCCATCAAAGGTTTCTCCATTTGGTATTGATTTGATAAAACATTTGAAATCTCATTACAAATTTCTTCTTTACTCATTGATTCTTGTGCATCCAATATTATATTACCAGTTGTAAAAAATGTTTTTAAACTTTTAAATCCTATAACCCTTTCTAAGTGATCCTTTAAATCTTTCATTTTTATCTTTGTGCTAAGTGCTCTTACTAAAACTATATATTTTTGTGTTGTCATTTTTTTTTTATTTTAAAAATAGAATTGAGATTAACGATTTGTAAACAAGTTTGGATTTCTTTTTTTTTTTCTTTTTTTTGAAATATTTTTAAAAAAAAAAAAAAAAAAAAAATGGGATTTGGAAGATTTTTTTTTATTTTTTTAATATTAAATTTTTCTGTGGATTATTGTTAAATTGTTTATCTTTTTTTTTTTTTATTTTTTTTCAATACTCAAATATAAATATGGAAATTCAATATTAAGTCTTTCAAGTTTATTCGATTAATTTTAAATAATATCTAGTAATGGTTACGAAAATTAAAAAAAAATTGAGGGCAAAAATTATTGTTAATCATCTTAATTTATTTTTTAACTAAAAAAAAAAAATAAATTAAGATGATCAACAAACTGAGATTGGAGTAATGATCATTTTAATTTATTTTTTTTCAAAAATAAAATTTTAAAAGAAAATAAAAAAAATTAATATAAATAGAGTAATAATTAAATCAAATATTAGTTTAATATTTTTTAATTTTTATTTCTGTGCACATTCGCTTAAATATAAAAAAAAATTATTTTATTGTATAGTTTTTTATTTATTTTTATATTTTTTTTTTATAAATTATTTTAACGATTTGAAGAAACTGGATTGGATTTTCAGATTATAAAATTATTATTTAGGATGAATAATCTTGATAATCACCTCCTCCACCTAAATTGTCTTCATCATCATACTCATAATCATCATCATTAATGTTTTGATCGTCCTCGTCATCATCATCTTCAATGTCTTTAACATTATCACATTGAGAAATATCCAAACTGAAGTAAGGAGATATATATGTTGTAACAGTCATTGACTCTGGTGTTGGTAGTTTATAACGACCAAAGAATCTAGACATAAACCCGAATCCTTGGTCTTGAGTATAACTTTGTTTAATCTTTAAGATCTTTTGTTTTAATTTCGATTTATGGTGAATGTTTAACTTAACATCTTGATTTGGTTCTTTAAGATATTCATTAATTAAATCATCATGTAGTCCACTAGAATCTGTATTTGAATGACTTTGGTTATCTATTAATGGTGGTTGTTGTGGTGGTGGTGGTAATGGTGAGTGAATTGCTGATAATGGTAATGCTGGTTGTGAAACTGCACTTGAGAAAAGTTGGGGCTGGGGTGGTCTTGATCCAAATGATTCTGTTAAATTATTACTATTATTATTATTATTATTATTGCTATTATTATTATTATTATTATTATTATTATTATTATTATTATTATTATTATTATTATTATTATTATTATTATTATTATTATTATTATTATTATTATTATTATTATTATTATTATTATTATTATTATTATTATTATTATTATTATTATTATTATTATTATTATTATTTTTATTATTTTTATTTTTATTATTATTATTAAGTTGCGATTGTTTGTATTGTTTTTGATTGTTATTCTTGTTGTTATTGTTATTGTTACTATCAATTCTTTGTTTCTTTAAACTATTATTACGACGATGAATTGAAGATTGAGGGAATTGTTGAACGAATTCACCACGATCCTCGTCATAATAATATTCAGGTGGTGAGTTGACATCATATTCTTCGTCGGATGAATCAGAATTTTGTTGATTGTTATAGTATTTATTATTATCATACATTCTTCTTCTCAATTCTACTTGATCATCTTCATCGTCATCATCATATTGATAATAACCACTATTAATTTCATTATCATTTTCATCATCATCATCATCATCATCATCATCATCATCATCATCGTCATCATCATCATCTTCAATGATAATAACATCATCATCATCATTATGATTATCATAGTCATCATAATCATCATCAGAATCTTGATAGTAATCTTGATTTCTTTCATCGTCATCATAATCTGAATCATTCTGATCGTGATGATTAGAGCTAATTTTTTTATTTTTACCATTGTCTTTAATGAAACATGGCAAAACAGCGCCATCAAAAAAACTATAACATAAACTCTTTGAACAGGAAGGGAAATATTTACCAAATGCAACCACACAAAGGAATATATAAACACACATTAAATCCACTCTACCAAATGACACAACATAATAGAAATGGAATGAGGAAATCACTGTTAAAATGAACCAAATACATTGTTGGAATGAAACTGCGAAATACTTGTCACTTGGTGGTATTGGTGCTTTTGATGCAATACAAACGTATTTAACTAAATAAAACTTAACTATTAAATATGATAATACAAATACCCATAATAATGGGAATATTGGCCCATAACAACCAATCATCATTACCTATTTTTTTAAAAATAATATTAATATTTGAATGCTAACAATATTAATAAATAAAAATTTTATACTTACTAATAATAATGAATTTAAATATTGTTTTTTTAAATTTAAAGGTTCAAAACTAAAGATTTCTTCAGTTTTTAAATTTCTGTGAAATAAGATTTTATAGACAATATCGGAAAGATTTGATAATTCCAAGAAAGGAGTTACCATAGCGAATACTGTTATGAAATGAATGTAAAAGGAGCCACCTCTACGTATGAATTTAATTGGAACCAAGAAGAGATTTTGACTTGAAACGTCAGTATCCGGGTTGACATTAATAAGGAAATAAGCCGATGGGAAAATGACAATGACGCATGATTGGGCTATGAAAGTGATTAACATAACCTTACTCTTTGAGAAACTTCTAACATAGTTATTCGATCTCATTAGAATGAATCTAATGATACCAGGCAAAGAATTATTTAAACCCATTAAAATAATACTTGGACAAAAGTAATAGGCTAAATAAGAGGTGAGACTAACGAGCATACCTTGTTTCGTACCATAGTCAATTGGTGAGATTGTATTGATAATTGAGAATTGTGTTTCATAGAAAATGATGGCAAAGAATACAATGACAATGAAGAAAATAAGAATACCAACGATCTGTAGTATTGTCCAACCAACGTTTCTAAAGTTTGCAGGATCATGTATTTTAGTCCAAAGTATATCAGAAACTCTTGGAGCGGGATAAGCCTTCCAATTATCAGTGCTCAATTCAACACGATATTCCTCTGGTATCACTGGTTGTGTGATACGTTTAATTAAACTTTTCGTCCATTTATAGGAGGAGAATTGATTAGCGAATAAATGAGCGTCAGATACGCAAGAAAAGGTTATGAATGCTTTACCAGTAGATTCTATTTTCTGCTCGGATGGTAGTTGATTAATATCAGTGTTTGGATCAACATAGATATGCTCCAATCTACCGTTTAGATCGTTATCTTTATCAGACTGTGAGAATATCTTTATCAATATTATAGAGAGGGAATAGATACCATTGGAGTAACCGGTTTGTAGGAAATCTTTCAACATCTGTACGTTTGTCAATGATCTTGGTAATCCGGTTAGTAGTACACTTCTTGAGGTCACTAAATGATTACTATCGTATGAGAGATATATTCTTTCGTCATTGAATCTTGTATAACAGATAATCAATGAGCAAAACAATAGAACCACTTGAACTTGATAGAGAAATAGGAATGGTGAATTCGAATTCCAATTGGCTTGTGACAATAGAATGATATCTCGGAATTTATTATCACCCTTCACTGTGACCGGTATAAACAGTACCAAACTAATAAATGTAAAGAATAGACATTGGAATATCAAGAGTCTTTGTGATTTAAAATAGAATCTAATCGATTCACCTTTGAATTTATATATACTCTCCATTGGTGTTAGGAATGCCATCTTTAGTGATAGGAATCCCTTGGACTTCACCTTATGTTTGGCTATGAAATTAATTACCAACGACATTATAACTATCAAACAAACAATGAACGCTGATAAAGACCATTCAAAGAAGAGTGAATTCAATGTACCAATCACTGTGATATCCATTGATAGTTTATACATTTCACAGGTATCTACATCAATGAAACCGATCCTATAGACACCTGGTTCTCCAAATATTGAGAGTGTGTTGAATGTTGTCTCTTTCTTAACCATATCTATATCTATACCTCGGAATTGTAAGAGTAAATGCATATTTTTGCCATTGGATGGACTCTCCAATATCACTGGTTCTATTCTCCCTTTGGATTCACCCATCCATGATGGTAATTTCGCTCTACCGAATCCAATTATAGGTTGTACTGAAAATGATATACCAGACATAATAATAGATGATGGCTCTCTTATCATTTCCAATGTCTCTGTATCGTTTCCAATTACATTCAATACGAATTTGTTTGTATCTATATTGTACCCAGTGTTGGTGGGATCATTTTGTTTAAAATAATAAACACCTGTATCATAGGTGGTGACACATTGAAAATTTAATGCATCATTCGACTGATCTGATTGCACCCTTTTTCCTTCCATTAAATTGAATCCATCCTTAAAAACTAACCATTCAAAATTATTACCAGTTCCAGGTAGTAATCCTATCGATAAATTCCTTTGAGATGAATCTATTGTTAAATTACCTATAAATAATGTTGACCTTCTTTCAACTGCCAATGTTGGCATAACATTGGTTGCGCTTAAACTATTTTCTTTTTTTTTTTTTTTTTTAATATTAATTTTTAAATGAAATTTTTTTCATCTTTTTTTTTTTTCATTTTTTTTTTTTTTTTTTTTTTTTTTTTTTTGATTTACTTACCAATACAAAAAACTATTATTATAATTGTTACTATGTACAAAGAACATTGTTGGTATATCCTCATTTTTTTTATAAAACAATTTTTTGTTTTATAAATTAAATAAATAAATAAATAAATAAATAAACAAATAAATAGTTAATCCTTTTTATTTTTTATTTTTTTATTTTTTTATTTTTTTATTTTTTTATTTTTTTATTTTTTTAACGACCACCTTTGTTTTTATAATTTATTTAATATCAGGTTGAAAAGACTAATAAAAAAAAAAATAAAAAAAAATAATATGCGCTATGGGTGAAGTGAAAAAAAAGGGGGAATATTTATTTAATGAACTGTTTTTAAAAAAAAAAAATTTATATCATAAATAGTTTATCTATTTTTAATTTTTATAATAAATTCTATTATTATTATTATTATTATTATTATTATTATTATTATTATTATTATTCTGTATTTTTTATTGGTTATTTTTATTTTTATTTTTTTATTTTATTTTTTTTTTTTTTTTTTTCTTAAACAGTCCATTTGTTATCTTTGGGAATCAAATTTAATTTAAAAAAATTAAAATTAAAAAAAAAATTCAAAAAAAATTCAAAAAAAATTCAAAAAAATAAAAAATCTAAAGGGGTCGTTTTGTTGTAACCCTTGTAATGTATAACGTATTTTATACCCAAAAGTTCACCATTTTTTTTTTTTTTTACTTTTTTTTTTTTTAAAAAAATTTAATTATTCACATTATCATATGAAGAGGTATACTAATTTTATTTTTTTTAATTTTTTTTTTTTATTACATATTATTTGACACTTTTTTATTGTTTTTTTAATTCAGTGCCACCTAAGATTTTTTTTATTGGTAATGGAAAAAAAAAAAAAGAAAGAAATTAATTAACCATGAACCATTTTTTTAAATTGATTTTTAAAATTAAATTATAATTTGTGTAAAACTATTTAATTTATTGTTTTTTTTTGTATTGTTGTTGACTTTTTGTTTAGCTATGTTATATGTTACAATAAATTTCTATTGTAGGTGATCGTTTTACTTTTTAATTGATCGATTTATTTACTTTTTTAATTATTTGTGGTAGTTATTTTTTTTTATTAAAAATTGGTCCTTTATTAAAAATTTATCTTTAAATTTTTTTTTTTTTATTTTTTTTTAAAATTGAATGTCAAAGTTTATTAGGTTGCTTCTCCTGGGATAAATGGTAGCGGATTTGAATCATTTAATCTTTTATTAATTGGATAATTATTTTTTTTGGCCGATCATTTCTAAAAAATGTTTCGATTTTCTGTTATTATTTAAATAAAGTTTCTATTTCCATTTGACAACTAATCTTTAATAAATTTTATTGTTTCTTTGTGTGCAACTATTGTATTTCATCTACCTGCATTTTTTTTTTTTTAAATTGAATAATACAGTTCAAGCTTTTTTTTTTTTAAATTGTATTTTCAAGCTTTACAATCAATTCGGCCTATTATTTTATTAAATTTTTAATTTTCAAAAATGCCCAGATAGCTCAGTCGGTAGAGCGCAAGGCTTTTAACCTTGTGGTCGGGGGTTCGAGCCCCCCTTTGGGCGAATTTTTTACACCGGAACCCTTAAGATCAAGGGTTCGATTCTCAACGAAGTCTTAGTCAATACAGTAATTGATATTTGTACTGATCAATAAAAAAAAACAAATTTCGGTGTTAAAGATAACTTGCGTCTAATCATAGGTAAAAAAAAACCGGTGTTAAAGATAAATATCCTTTAGATACCTTCAATACTCTGGTCAAACAAAAAAACAAACACAAAAAAAATTTATGTTTAAATATGAACCCAAAAATAAATTATTAGTTTTTATTTTATTCTGAAAATTGTAATAAAATAATCTCCAATTTATATATATACATAAATTCAAAAAGATAATAAATAAAAAATGAACAATATTTTCTATATAAATAATTTTTTTTTAGTTTAATACATCTAAAATATATCGAAATATTTCATTTTGTGCTCTTGAAACATCAGGTACAGATGCATTATTTAAAGGTATCATATCTGAACAATGAGTACCATTTTCTACAATAACCGTTTTGTATTGCTCTGATTTTGATATTGAAAGAGAAGACCAAGGGTCATTTGAACTTGAAACAAATAAAACATTTTTTACAGAGTTATAATTTGGACTGACACCTCCATATTCAGCTAACGTCCAAGATATTGAAGGTTGAATAACTTTTTTTCCAAAAACGTCAGCACAGATTTGTTTTTGGTAGTTAAAATTGAAATTCGTGAAAGGTTGTTCAAATGAATCGCTAGTGATGAAAAACCCAAATTCAGTACAAGTTTGAAACAACCATTGTCTTGACATATTAAATAAATCATTTCGAGTGTTTAAATGATTAATTTGACTATATTGGAAAATTGATATCATAGTTGAATAGGAAACATCTATACAATCATCAGAATTTTTATATCGAAACCATACATTGATATAATTTGATAAGGGGTCTAGAGAATCATCAACCATAACTTTACATAAAATGTCCAATGATGGATATCCTGGTTGTAAATTACCATATTGAGCAGCGGTTCCCCATGCATTGGCTATTTCAAACATGAATGTTGATATATCATTTTCTAATTCAATATTAGAGCATAATCCAAATAATTTAGTGATGTTTTTGGTTAAAATAGGATCATGAACCATTTCAATAATCTTATTATTGGCCAACTTAATATTTTTTAAACATTTCTCTCCATTTTCTAATGAAAGGATTGTCTTTTGAATAACTTCCATGTATTGATAAAAATTTACAACTGGATTTAAAGGAGCACTAGAAGCAACTGAAAAACTTATTGTTGAGGGGTATTTCATTGCTAAATAAGCAGCTAATGTCCCAGCATAACTACCTCCGAAAGTTATTATTTTTGATAAAGGTGGTACATAATAATATTTTGTAGTAAACCATTCAATGAATACTACACAATCAGCCAATGCTTGTTGGGTTGTTAAATATTTCAAATTATCAGTTGACATATCTTCCATTACATGACTACCACCATAATATCTATGCTCTAGTGATACAATCAATGCACTCACTTTTTGTGCCCATATTGTATACTGACATGATATAACTGCATCAAGTTCCATACTACTCTCACCATTAATAATGAAAAAAACTGGACCAGTTCCATTCCAATATTTACTATTTACAATAAATCTCTGATTAAATGTTCTATCATCTAATAAATTGAAGTGATCAACTTTTTGAACAAATAATTGATAAACAATTTCATGAACTTTTATAGATTCATCTACAACTATAGGACCTGGTCTATTTTTTACATTATTTAAAACTCCTAGTGAATTACATTGATTAATCATTAATGATATAAAAATAAATAATAAAAATATATTTTTGGTGCACATATTTTTTTTTATTGGAATGATTATTATTAGGTAATGATTTTATTATTAAAATTTTTTAAGTTTTTTTTTTTCTTAATATACTATTAATTTTAACAAAAATTTAAAAACTAAATTAAATCTAAATTAAAAAAAATATCACAAAAATAGATATTTTTCCTTACCCTTTGATTTTAAAGATATTGTTAATAATTATTTTAAAATAAAAATAAAAAATAAAAGGTTAAAAAAACAGATAAAATAAAACAGTTAAAACCCCCACTATTTAAAGATTTGTTTTTTGTTTTTTTTTTAATAAATTGGAGAATAAAAATTGAAAAAATCAAGGATAAACAAATCTAATTTAATAATTAGTATTTTCACCCATGATTATAGGATAAAACAATTTAGTTGTGAATATACGGTGCAAATAAAGAAAAACTATTAGATATTTTTATTGCATTTGTTTTATAAAATTATTTAGCATTATAATTTATACCCACAATGATTTGTTTTTTAATTTCCAAAAAAAATTTATCAACCGCTTTAAAATAAAAAAAAATCAATTATCAGTTGAAGGATTAAAATAAATTAAAATAGAAAAAAAAAAAGAAAAAGAAAAAAAAAAAAAAAGAAATATATGAAATTGTTTTTTGTTACATTTTTTTATTGGGTATTGACGAGGTTCCATTATTATTATTGAATATTCAAAACAGTATTTTTGCTACTTTCATTTTTTTTACAAATTTGAATTCTTTCATCAAATGCTTTCAAGTCTAAAACAAAAAAAGAAATAATAGTTAGTTATTAATACAATTGAAAAAAAAAAAAAAAAAAACATACATTTCTTAAGGATCTCTAGGTCATCAGAATCAGATACAACAGATGAAAGATATTCTAACAAAAGAGTGGCATCAGTATAAAATTGAAGTGATGTTGAGTAATTATTGTACAGTTCTTCGACAGCTCCTTTTTTTCCAAACTCTAGAGCATTTTCATAGATGAAACGATTTGGAGAGAATGAAGAATGATGATCTTGATATTTTACAGAGGTGTTGGAGAAAGAAAAGATATGAACCAACTTTTTAGTGTATTCCTTAAAGATGTTTTTAAATTTATCAGGAACACTTGATGGATCATTTGGCGGAATTTTCGATCTCATTAAATTCAACGCAAGTAAATACAAAGGAATACATTCCAATGGTTCATTTTGTCTAAGATCACCCAATTCTGCAATTGCAACTGCTCTATTTAATGTCTTTTCAATTGACTCTAACTCTTCATCTAAAATTACCAAATCCTTTTCGAAATCTGTTGATAAATTTGATAATTTTCTATTTTGTTGGGGTGGTTGAATTGGAGTTGGTTTTTTATCATCTTTAAATGGATGCGCTCTAATTGCATTTCCTGTATTTTCAAGTGATTTAGATTTATTTAAAGTTGGTTGCGTGGTTCCATCAGTTGGTGATGAATAAATATTGTTGTTGTAGGCGAATGGTAAACTATTTGGTACATTTGTATTGTTAGTATAATTATTATTATTATTATTAATATTATTATTAATATTATTATTAATATTATTATTATTATGATCATAAGGAAGTGAAGATGTGTGATATATATTAGGTGGCGAATTATTGTTATTGTTGCTATTATTACTATTGTTAATCGAAATTGGGTAGGATATATTATAATTATTATTATTTATATAAAGATTGCCGCTATTATTATAATTATTTGAATCATTATTTAGATTTAACCATTTATGATTAAAAAAGTCTTCCCATGATATTCTTTGTTCTACATCTATTTGTAATAAACCATAGATTAAATTTTGACAATCACTAGAGATATGAGATGGTAGTTTAATTTTCTTATTGTTAAGCTGATTCAATAGGTCTGGTACTGAACCAGCGTTATATGCTGGCTCACCAACTAACATCTCATAGAGGATGATACCAACTGACCATAAGTCTGCCTTCACTGTGTAGTTCTTTCTATGTAAAATCTCTGGTGCCATATAAAGTGGTGAACCGCAAAAAGTGTCCGATAAACTATATGGGTCTATAAATTTTGCGAATCCAAAATCACCAATTTTTAAAATTGGACGATCAGAGTCATCGCTCAATAATAAGTTCTGAGGTTTTAAATCCCTATGTACTATCTGTTTTTGTCTAAGAAATTTCAATCCATTTGCCAATTGTTTCATAAAATATAAAGCTTTTTCCTCTGTTAATTTTTTATGAGTTCTTATATACTTTGAAAAATCACCTCCTTCACAACACTCCATAATCATATAAATAAATGCACTAGATTCTGGTGGTGGTTCCTAAAAATAAAATAATAATTTAATATTAATGATCCTAAAAATATAATAATTAAATAAAAATAAATGATGATAATAATAAAAATAATATAATAAAAATATAAATACATTTATAACATCATATAACCTAACAATATTAGGATGAGATAACTCTTTTAAAATTTTAATTTCATAGTTTAAATTCTCTGTTAATTTTGAATTCTTATCCGCTAATCTACAAACATCGACAACCTTTATAGCAAAGGTTTCTTTTGTTCTCAAACTAAATCCTTTATGCACTTGCGCAAATGCACCCCAACCTATTCTTTTATCTAAAACAAACTCCCCTATTTGTTTCATTTATATAAAATGTAATATATATAAACTTTATATGTATACTTAGCAATTATTTGTATTTTTTTTATATTTTTTTATTTGCTGCTGTATGTGTTTGTGGTTTTTTGGGAAAATATTAAAAAAAATAAAAAAAAATAAAAAAATAAAAAAATATAAATTAAAAAAAAAAAAAAAATAAAAAATAAAAAAAAAAAATAAAAAAAAAAATTAGGTTTTCTATTTCGTGTTAAAATAGGTTTTTTTAATTAAAATAGTACAAAAAAAAGTGCTTCTCTAATGAAAAAAATAAAATTTTTTTTTATTAAAATATTACTATCGCATGTACTATTTTAATAAAAAAAAACCTATTTTAACACGAAATCCTCAACTTTTTTTATTAATTAGTTTTTAAATATTATTTTGGAAAGGATTCTATCAATTTTGTATGAAAAAAAAAAAAAAAAAAAAAAAAAAAAAAATTAAAATAATGTATTTACATTATAAAACAAACAAATTAATCTTTTTTTTTTAAGGTATTATCATGAACGAATAATATGACTCTTTGGCATGCTAAAATTATGATGCTAAAAAAAAATTGAAAAAAAAATTTTGTTTGTAAAATTTGAATCTAAACAAAACAATAAAAAAACGTTTAAGTAATTTCATATTTTATTATATTATATTATTTTTTATTTAAGTGTTTCATAGTTTTCATGTACACATCTAACTTTGTTTTTATTATGAGATCTGAACTAATATTATATTCATGTATAAGTTTACCACCATGTTGAATAAGGCATTATCCGTACCAATATCATTTTGTAATTTTTCACATTCTATGGTATGATTTTCTGTGTCTAATTAAGAGTGTCTTTAATACCATACCTTTTTCATTGTCTTCCCATTTCTTGATCAACTTTTCTTTTTTTATTTTCTTGTCAACAAAAACATGAATACCTGATTTCTTTACTCATTTTTAGGTGGTTATTTATTTTTTATCCCAAGCACTCGTTTATTTTTTTTAATTGATATTTTATAATAATAAAAAAAACTAAAATTTGATGACTTTTTTTGAAAAAAAAATTAATTTTGAAAAAAAAAAGAAAAAGAGAACAGATTGCATATTCACAAGATAACACCTCTAGAATATTCATATATAAAAGAATGACATTTAATAAAAAAAAAAAATAGCTTAATTAAAATTATATGATAAATTATGGAAAAGTATAATATATACACTTTTTTTTCCTAATGAATTTATTTCAAACACTTTATTTTTATAATGGATTTTTTTTAAAAACTTAAAAATTCTTAAGAATTAAAGCCAGCGAAACATCTTGGTCATATGATTTTCAAGACCAAATATTGTTAACTCTATTATACTTGTTTTTGAAACTATTGTCCCAAGAATTGGTTTTCGATATGTATTACACGGATACAGACGAAACATAAAAGCAATAATTAAAATTATCTCTGATGTTATTGAATTTTCTCAAATGGTAATATTTTATATTAATCCCCCACAATCACTTATAATTAACTTAAGAGTTATAAAAAAATAATAAATAGGTCTGTAATGTTAATACTCTCCAATGGACGATGGTCAAGTTGTGTATCTAATAAAGCAAAAATTAATTTAGAGAGCACAACAACTAGCTCAGATAAAGTAGAAAAGAAACCTTCAAAGGAATTTGGATTAAGTGGAAATACTCTATCAATGGGAGAATCAGTTGGCGACTGGGAAAGGAAAACAATTTCTTTTTTTTTTTTGTCTAATAATAAAAAAAAAAAAAAAAAAATCAATAAAATTAAGTTAAAAAATTTAACAAAGAAATCATCAATGATTTTTGTTTATCTTTTTTTTCTTTTTTTTTTTTTGTTATTTTTTTTTTTTTTTTTTTTTTTTTTTTTTTTATTATCACCTAAAAACCATTTTTCTATCTTCACTAAAATATAAACACCGACCGAAAACTAAAACCAAGACTAGACTAAAGCTAAGACAGAGAAGAGAGAGAGTGCTATTTTTTTAATGTATAAAACTATTGTATATATTTAATTTAATATATTTTTGTTTGAAGATTCTCTTTTCTTTTCTATAAGAAAAAAAAAGAAGGGAGCACAAATAATTTTAATAATAAACATTATTACCAGTTGTTGATATTACCATTATGGTTGTTGCTATTGTTATATATCGTGTCATTATTCAAAAGAGTTGAATGAGTAAGGCAAACAACCTTTAATGATCTACCTGAAATAATTTTTCCATTTAAATTATTAATTGCATTTTGAACTGTTTGATAATGTAAATATGTAATAATAGCTTGACCATTGTTTAATAACTGGACTCCTGAAATGGGACCAAATGCAAATAGTTTATATAAAAAGGTTTCATCAATATTATTTGGTAAATTGGAAATATGGATTGGAAACGATGACATCATATTATTATTACTGTCATTATTATTATTACTATTATTATTACCAGTATTATTATTATTACCAGTATTATTACCATTACTACTATTATTGTTACTGTAATTATTATATCCATTGTAATCGTCATTACTATAGTTGTTATAATTATTGTTATCGTAGTTGTAACTATTTCTATTACTACTACTATTTCCATTGCTATTATTGCCATTGCTATTTCTATTGCCATTGCCATTGCTATTTCCATTGCCATTGCTATTGCCATTGCTATTGCCATTGCCATTGCTAATGCTATTGCCATTGCTAATGTTATTGCTACTATTGCCATTGCCATTATTGCTGTTACTATACATATTACCATAATTGCTGTTGTTACTATTGTTATTATAGTTGTTAAAATTACTATTGCTGTTGCTACCATTACTATTTTTATTGTTATTACCATTACTATTACCACTACCACCACTGCCATTGTAATTATTATAGCTGCCATTATTACTATTATTAAAATTGAAAGGATTGTGGTTTCCATTACCTATACCATTGCCATTGCCACTACCACTCAATTGATTTGCAAACTTCAATAGTTGCAAAAAAAAAAGGAAAATAAAAATGGAAAATAAAAATTTAATGAAAATAAAAATTTATCAGGTGTAATGGAATTTAAAAATAAAACGATAAGGTAATATTAAAAATAAAAAAAAAAAAAGGAAATGTTAAGGTTAATTCTTTCAAGAGAAAAAAAAATTAAAAATAAAATATAAACTTTGGGAATATAAAACATAAAAAAAAAATATATATATAAAATAAATAAAAATAAAAATTTAATATTAAAAAAGGGTAGAGCATAATAAAATTCACTCATGAGGAAATCTAAAATGAGAAGGAGAGGACAGAGAAAAGAAGAATCAACTTACTTTAACATAAATGGGTGTAGATTGAAAAGGTATGTTAGCTCCATTCATTGAAGATACTGCTTTTAAAGCCTCTCTTCTTTGTGAAAAATGAACAAAGCCCACGCATCTACTTGCCCCAGTATCAGGGTCCGTTAAAATTTTAGTGTCTATCACATCACCAAAACTACTAAACACCTCTTTCAAATTAGAGTTAGTTACATGTGGTTCTAATCTATTGATGTATAGATTGGCATGGGTGGACTGACTACTACTTGCTTGAGCATATGACACTTTGAGTGGTTTTGAATCGACTTCAAAACCATTCATTTGTTCGATTGCCATTGCTGCATCCTCCTTTTTAGAATATTTAACAAATCCATATCCTAAACTATTATTGTTATTACTGTTATTATTATTATTTAGGTTGATATTACTTCCTTCCTTTTTACGGTTGAAAACAACCTTACATGACTCTATATCACCAAATTTGTCAAATAATGATCTTAATTCGTTTGTATCCATCATTTTTGGTATGTTGTTTACTATTAAATTTGTTAATGCATCCAAGTCTGCATCTTGTGAATCATCGCCATAAAATTCATTACTGTCATTATTATAGGAACCATTATTGTTATTATTGAAACCATTATAATTATTATGATAGCCATTGGAATTGTTATAATGCATATTATTGTTATTATTATTATTATTATTACTATTATTATTATTATTATTATTATTATTATTATTAAAGTTACTATAGATATTATTATTGATATTATTATTGTTATTATTGCTATTATTATTATTGTTATTACTATTCATTTTATATCTATATATTTTTCCCAAATTGAGAAAGAAAAAAATTGAATTTGTATGGAATTTTTAAATGAGAAAAATTTGTTTAAAAAAAAAAAAATTAAAAATATTATCCAAAAATTTTTGAAATTGATATTGTTTCTACTATTATTGTTATTATTATTTTTATTTATTATTACTATTTAAAATATTTAAACTTTTTTTTTATTATTCTTTTTATTTTCTTTTAATTTATTAATTAAAAATTTTCTATATTATTTAAAAAAAAAACAAAAAAACAGGGATTATCCTTTTTTTTTTTTTTTAAAAAAAAAAAAATAAAAAAAAAATTTTAAAAAAAAAAAAAATTAAAATAAAAAAATAACACCAACCAAATTAAAAATTATATTGGTTTATAACTGTTAAAATAATAATAAAGTTTATGTGTTAAAATTTTTTTTTTTTTTGTATTGAAAGAAAAAAAAAATAAAAAATAAAAAATAAAAAATAAAAAAAATAAAAAAATAAAAAAAAAAAAAAAAAAAAAAAAAAAAAAAAAAAAAAAAAAATAAAATTCAAAAAAAATCAAAAAAATTGAATTGTGAGAGAGAGGTTATTTTGAAAGAAAAAAAAAAAAAAAAATTTCTCTAAACTCTATTACAATGCGCAGTTGCCCATTTTTTTAATTTATTTTTTTTTTATTTTTTTTATTTTTTTTTATTTAAAACCAATAATCACTTAATAACAACTCAAAAGCCAAGTTTGTTGTAAAAAAAAAAATTTTAAAAAAATAAAATAATTTGCTTTGAAAATTAAAAAATAAAGAATTAATAATTTTTTTTTTTTTTTTTTTTAATAATCCATTTTATCACTAAATCTCCATAGTCCCATTCAATCAGTTATCTATTATTATAATGATTGTGATAGATAATTAACGGCAAATATATTTCGTAAATTTCTTTTTTTTTTTTTTAAAAAAAAAATATTAAAATAACCCCAAAAGTCACGTGCTCAAGACAAAAAAACACCACAAAATTAATTTAAAACAAAAACCGTCTCTTTTTTTTAAAAAAAAAAAACCTTTTTTTTTATGAATAATGAATATCATCAAATCATATGACAATTTAAAAGAAGAAATTGATTTAAAAAAAAAAGTCACGTGAGCCATTTTCACACAAAAAAAAAAATATCTTTTTTTATTTTTTTAAAATTTTTAATTTTTTTTTTTTCATTTATTTCATTCCTTCTTTGATTAGTTCAATAATTTTTTATTTATTCACTTTTTTTTTTATTTTTTTTTTTCAATTTTTTTTTTTTTTTTTTTTTTTTCAAGATATATATTCGTCATCATCATCATCATCCTCACCTTCACCTTCTTCCTCTTCTTCTTCTTCTTCTTCTTGATCCTCTTCATTCTCTTGGTCCAATTCCTGATCTGGGTCAATACCCTTCATAATTAATTCTAACCTTGCAATACCTCTTGATGCAGGTTCATATTGAGGATTGATTTCTAATGCACTATTATAATGAATCATGGCTTCTTCATGGTAGTCTTTTGTTAAATAAACTCCAGCGATTTCTGTATGCATTAAATCAGTTTCTTGATATTCCAATTGATTATTTAAACTATTTATAAATGAAAATTTTTAATTTCCTAACTACAAAAAAAAAATAAAATAAAATAAAAAAAAATAAAAAATAACATACATATCAATTGCTTCTTGGAATCTACCTTCGACAACATTTAATTTACTTAAAGTTAAAACAGTATCAGTACAATGAGGAGATAAAGCTAATGCTTTTGTTAAAATTTTTCTAGCTTCTTCTCTTTCTTCGGGTTGATTTGCTAAAACCATACCAAGCAAAGCCATTGTTTTCGAATAATCAGGGCTAAGGAAATTGATGGTTTCGGCTACAATCAAAGCCTCTTTCATTTGATTTAATATTAAATGACATCTAACTAATTCACGTGCTGTTAAAATATTCTTTGAAAGTTGGAATGCTCTCTCCAATGATGGTAATGCTTCTCTTGGCTCATCCAATGATAACAATATCTCTCCCTTTAATGAATGTGCAAATTCATGAGATTCTTTAATACTAATTGCCCTATCAACATTTTCCAATGATTTCTCAACATTCTCCTTTAAAAAGTAAAATAATGCTACTGATGTCCATGTTTCTGCACAATAAGGATTTGATGCCACTAAATCATTACATACTCTTTTTTTTTTTATTATTTTTATTTTGTTTTATTTTTTTTTTAATAAAAAATTGTTAACATTTATTTTTTTACAAAATTTTTTTTTTTTTTTTTTTTTTTTTTTTTTTTTTTTTTTTTTTTTAATAAAAATACCTACTTATTTAATTCAAATTGTAATGACCTTCTTTTTAATAATGAACAAAATATATCCATTGAACCCACATAATATGGATCCAATAATCTAATTTTTTGAAAGATATTAAATGTATTGATTATTGAAGGTTCATCATGATATAAATATGATAATGCTAATTTCTCTAAAACATGTAAATTAGTTGAAAATTTAGATTCCACTTTCTTTAATAATATTAATGATTCTAACAAAAAAATAAAAAAAAGTAAAATAATAAAAATTTGAAATTAATATTTAATTGAAAAAAAACAAAAAAAAAAAAAAAAATTATTACTTTCAGGTTGATTTCTTTTCATCTCATATTGAGACGTTGATAATAAAGATATCCAAGATAAATCTATTATATTATTATTATTAAAGTTACTATTTTTTTGTTGAAATTTATTTATTGAAGGCACTAAAACTTGATCTAAATTTTCACCCATTTCTTTTAATGCATTGATTGCATCTAAACATAATGGACATAATTTTAAAACTTCTTTATAACTAATGATACATTCTTTTGATTTTTCTTTGCCAAGATCTTTATATAATTTTGCTATTGTTAAATTTGCATCTAATCCTCTAGAATTAAAGGGTATTGATTCAAGCTTTTTTTATTTATTTTTTTTATTAAAAACTGCAAAGATTATAATACATATATATATATATATATAATACAATTATAATATAATGTAGATTGTTTACGTACATATGAAATTGCTAAATTATTTCTATTAATTTTTATATAACATAAAGATATTTTATATTTTAATTCATATTCAAATTGTTTATTATCAAAGTCTGATTGTTTATTGTTATTGATACTATTTGGGTTATTATAAACTTTAAATAGGATATCTAATGATTGTTTAAAATATTTTAATGATCTAACAAATTCATTCTTTCCAAATAAAGAGTCTCCAAATAACGAAAATGAAATTATATTCTGAAGGGGTGTCTTTTGTGGATTTGGGATTGAGATTACAAAATTACCCAAAAATTCTGCTGATGAATATTGTTTTGATTCAACCAACATTTTCAAATTATTAATCATTAATTCAACACTAACCATTGGAAGTTGTTGAATCATTTTTTATTTTATTTTATTTTATTTTTTCCTTTTTTTTTTTTTTTTTTTTTTTTTTTTTTTTTTTTTAAGTATTTTAATTATTTATTTGTTTTTATTTTTTTTTTTTCTTTAAAGATAATAATAAAAAATTTTACAATATATAAATCCGATTATTGCTAATTTGAAGAAAAAAATGAAATAAAAAGTATATTTTGTTTTTTTTTTTTTAAATTGAAATTGTGTGAAAAAAAATAAAATGGAGGGAAAATTTTTGTGTATGAAAAAAAAAAAAATTTCAATAAAATGCAGGTGCACCTTTGGAGCAAGAGAGGGATGTTCCTCATGTGGAATTTTTTTTTTTTTTTCCAAAAAAATATCTTTTTTTTCCAAAAAATATTTTTTGTTTTGTTTTTTATTTTATATTTTTATTCAACCTTTTGAATTTTATTAGCAGATACTTTATTTTTGTTCTTTGCTTTTCTTTTCTTTTCACCTACTTGTTCAGTTGTTTCAGTAGTTGTGGTAGTTGTGGTAGTTGTTTGTTTATTATTATAATCTTTTTTATTATTATCGAATTCTTCTTTAGTATTGTTTTTATTATTATTATTATTATTATTATTTTTATTATTAAATTTACTGTTATTATTATTATTATTATTATCATTATTGTTATTTTTATCAAATTTAGAGTTAAATTGTTTGTTTTGGTTATATTTACTATTATAATTTGTTGAGGGTTTTGAGGATTTTGTGAGATATTTATTATTATTGGATTTATCGAAATATCTTTTATCTGCTTTTTCACGATAACCTTTATAGGAAGGATTATAGTAGGTTGCAATTTTATTAAGTGGTAAAATCTTTTCCAAATCTTTATCATCCTTCTCTAAGATATCATCGACTGAAATGGTTGAATCTGGGTCAACCTTTGTATATTTGAAACGAACTGGAGTATCATCACCTAAAAGATCTTGATAATCCATTTCGTAATATCTATCTAACATTGATTCTAATTCCTCACGTTCTTTTGACATTCTTTCATTTGACCAAACTTCACCATCATCTTCAAACTGATCATCATAAAGGCCTGATTCAATGACTTTATTAAAATCAAAACGACCACTACCACCACCTTCATCATATTGATAATCATCCTCACCACCTTCATAATTCTCATCATACTCTTCATTGTTGTAGTTGTTGTTATCTTGTTGTTTAACTTTTTTACCAATTGATTTAACCATTAATTCAGGATCAATTTTTTTGATATCGACAGAGTCTAAATTGAATAGACTTGAACCAGTGATACTATTGATTTCTTTAACTTTCTCAAGGATTTGTTTCTTTTTCTCATTTTTAAGTTGTTTAATTTTCTCTTGATTTTGAACTGCACGTTGCTCTTTTCTCTCTTTCTTCTTTTCTCTCTTTGTTTTTCTTGCGGAATCTTTACGACGTACTGAATTTTCTACAGTACGTGGATGACTAACAATGATTGCAGAGCCTGGTTCTTCGAAACGGAAATTATAGGTACGTTCAAAGTCGTCTTGTTTAATAGTTTCACCCTCATCTTGATCCAATTCCTTGAGGATTTCTTCGTAGGTTGGTAATTTACCTTTATCAGATTGCCATTTCTGACCCAATAAATAGTCTCTAAGGAATTTTTCATCGTTATTGGCATCTTTACCTTTCCAAAATTCACTGATTGTTTCGGTCTCTTCAACGAATGGTGATTTCTTTTTCTCTAAACGTTGTCTAAACTCTTCAAATTCTCTATCTTCAACCTCTTGATCCTCTTCACTCTTTTTTCTTTTAACCAATAGATCATCATCGGATGATGATGATGATGAATCATCATTGTCGTCTGAATCATTTTTATTATTAACTTCATTTTTAAATGAACGTTTTGAAGCTTCAAGGAAATCTTTCTTTAATTTCTCTTGTTGTTTATTATGTGGTAATGCATCGAAATCCTCTTCATCACCATCATATTTCTCTTCATCAGATTCTTCATATTGATCTTTGTTCATTGTTTTAGCGAGTTTTTCTCTTTGATAATCTTTTAATGTAAATGGTTTCTTTTTCTTTTTGTTTTCAGATTCAGATTCTTCAGATTCGCTATCTGCTTCGTCATCTGATCCTGATGCCTCTTGTTGTTGGTTGTTACTATCAAAGAATTTTATATCCTTATTCTTTAATAATAATTCAGTTCTTCTCTTTGCTAACAATGGTAAAAGTGTAAGGAAACCATCGTTCATTTCTTTAGAATCGAATTTACCATCATCATCTTCACTTACTTCATCCTCTTCAAGTGTAGTTGCTGCTGAAATCAATTCATTATGAGCTTTTTTAGCTTCATACATCTTTTCATACTTTTTATTAACTTTAATTTCAGTTTCAGCTGAATCTGAATCACTATCATCTTGGAATAAAACTTTCTTTTCTTCTTTAATTGATTCATTTTCACTTGATGATGATGATGATGATGAGCTATATGATGAAGATGATGATTCACTATCACTTGAATCTGACATTTTCTTATTAATAATTTATTGTTATATTTTATATAAAAAATAAAAAAAAATAAAATAAAAAAATAATTAATGAAATAAAAAAAAAAAAAAAAGATGAAAAAAAAATTAAATACAAAAAAAAAAAAAAATTTTTTAAAAATAAAGAAAATATTAAAAAAAAAAACCGAGTCTTATTTTTCGTTTTTTAATTTTTTTAATTTTTTTTTTTTTTTTTTAATT
The DNA here is from genome assembly GCA_036169595.1 of Dictyostelium firmibasis. Taxonomy (NCBI): domain Eukaryota; phylum Evosea; class Eumycetozoa; order Dictyosteliales; family Dictyosteliaceae; genus Dictyostelium; species Dictyostelium firmibasis. The sequence goes on along the minus strand of CM069765.1, from coordinate 1,716,010 downwards.
TTGTATTTTTTTTTTTTTTATTTTTTTTTTTTTATCTAAAATTTTGATTACTATTAAAAGTAGTAATAAAATATATTTTTTAAAGAAATAAAATGAATTTATTAACTACAAATGGTGTTAAAATATATAATGTATCAGCAGGTAAATCATTACCAGAATGGTTATCAGAAAATAAAAGAGAAGAATTAAGAAAAAATAAAGAGTTTAATCAAAGAATTGAATTAATTCAAGATTTCTCATTTGAAACCTCATCTCAACGTGTTAGAATTTCACAAGATGGTCAATATATTATGGCAACTGGTATTTATCCACCACAATTTAAAGTTTTTGAATTATCACAATTATCTCAAAAAGTTTCAAGAAATTTAGATTGTAATGTCGTAACTTTTGAAGTAAGTAATTAGTAATTTTCAAAAAAAAAAAAAAAAAAAAATTAATAAACAAATGACTATTTTTTATTTATTAATTCATTTTTTTTTTAATAAAAATTAGATGTTATCAGAAGATTATTCAAAACCAGTATTTTTAAGGGATGATAGATATATTGAATTTCATGCAAAATTTGGATCATATTTTAAGACAAGAATTCCAAAATTAGGTAGAGATATGACATATCATAAACCATCATGTGATTTATTTATTACAGCATCGGATACCGATGTTTATAGATTAAATTTAGAGGAAGGTAGATTTTTAGCACCATTATCAACACATTTAAATGGTGGTATTAATGTGATAGCACAAAATCCAGTACATCAATTAATGATGTTGGGTGGTGAGAATGGTTTCATCGAATGTTGGGATCCAAGAGTTAGAACTATGGTTTCAACAATTAATGCAGCAGCAGCATTACCAGATTATAATAGTGCTGATGAAGACTCTGAGCCAATTTCAATTACAGCTGGTAAATTTGGACCTGATGGATTATTATTAGGTTTAGGTACATCAAATGGTGGTGTATTAATGTATGATATTCGTTCAGCATCACCATCTATGATAAAGATGCATCAATATCAATTACCAATTAATTCAATCAATTTCCATATTAGTGGTGATGGTACACAACGTATTATGTCATCAGATGCAAAAATCTTTAAATCCTTTGAAAAAGATACAGGTAAAATCCATATGGTATTGGAACCAAAGAAACCAATTACAGATGTAGTTGTAACCAATGGTTCTGGTTTATTATTAATGCCAGGTAATACTCAAAAGATTCAAACCTATTATGTACCAGCATTAGGTGCTGCACCACGTTGGTGTTCATTCTTAGATAATTTAACTGAAGAACTCGAAGAAGATAAACAATTAGTTTACGAAGATTATAAATTCATTACACGTGATGAAGTTGCAAAACTTGATATTGAAAATTTAATTGGTACCGGTTATTTGAAAGCTTATATGCATGGTTTCTTCATTCATATTAAATTATATAATAAGGTTGTTATGTCCAAAAATCCAACAAGTTATGAAGATTTACGTAAACAACAAATTAAAGATAAATTGGCAGAAAAGAATCAAACTCGTATTTCACTTACAAAAAAACCAACTGGCTCATCATTATCATCTACTTCAATACCTAAACCATTAGTTAATTCCAAACTTGCAGAACGTCTTGCTGCTCAATATGAAATTCAAAAACAAGATATTCATAAACCAATGGATGCAGAAATTACAAAATCCTCTTCATCAGATACTAGATTTGGAGCAATGTTTCACAATAAAGATTTCCAACAAGATGAAGATAGTGAGGCTTTCTTAAGAGTAAATCCAAGATCTAAAATCTCTAAATTGGATAAACATATTCAAGAAAATTTCGATAAAGTTGATTTTGATGATGAAGATAGCGATGATGATGATGATGATGATAATTATAAAAATAAAAATAGTGATAGTGAAGATAGTGATGATTATGATGAAGATGATATTAAAATTAAATCAAACTCTGCAACAATTAAAAGAAGAGAATTACAAAAAGAACAACTTAAATCAAAGAAACCAATTAAAATGTACGAGATTAAAACTGGTCATACATTACCATCATTGAATGGTAAAGAATCTGGTAAACAACAAATATTAAAGAATGCTCCATTCAATGTTAGAGTGGGTAAAGAAATAAAGAAAGCAACTGGTTTGGATGATAAAGATGAAAAAGATGGTACAAAAATAACTAAAAATGATAATGGAGATTTAGAAATAGCTTTTATACCTTCTGCCTCTAAAAAAAATTTAAATAATAACAAATCTAAAAAAGTTGTTAAAAAAAAGTAAATTAAAAAATTAATAAAATTAAACTATATAAATAAAAAAAAAACAAAAGCAATGTATATTTTTAATTTCACAAAAAAAAAGAATAAAAAAATTAAATTATTTCTATGTTTTGTTAAGAAAAATCCAATAAATTATCTGTTATAGATGAATTTGAAGGATTTGGAATTGGTGTTTTTATTGGAGTATTATTATTATTATTTCTTGTAAAGTTTGATGGTGTTGATTTTGGTGTAATTGGTTTTGGTGTGAAATTATTTGGAATTTGTTTTTTAGGAGATGGTGATAAAGATGTATAACTCTTTCTTAATTGATCATCGACATGATTTGAAGATTTAATATGAGTTGGGGTTAAACTACCTTTAGATTGAAGTAATCTTTGAGCTGCAGGTGAAAGCATTTGAAGTGATCTTGTGGGTGTCATACCTCCTGTGTTAGTATTGTTTCTTTTATTTACAATTGGTGATTTCGTTTTAGATACGGTCACTTTTTCATATAGTTTATTTGCAAGCTGTTCTCTTTTTGGTGTTTCAGGCATTTTAAATGATTGCCCACCACTACCTCTATATTTAATATCCAATGGTGTTGAAATAGGTCTTGAATCCAATAGCAATGGCGTTCCATCGACTCTACCCCATGTCATTAAAGGTGATTCCCCACCATCACCCTCAACACCTCTACCAGGTATAATTTGTGGTGTTGATAGATAACCAAACATTGAATTCTCAATCTCCATTGATGATCTACCCTCTTCTTCTAACTGTTTAAGTTTTTCAATTTGTTCTTGTAATGTCATCTCTGAAAATGGTTTGTTATTATTACTATTATTTTGATATCTGTTAATATTTTGAGGCTTTTGTTCATTTTCCCAAAGATTACCCGTTATTCTTGTATTACTGTGTTGAATTTCTTTTGGGGGTCCGCCAATTATTTCCTTATTAAATGACGGATCAAGATTTTCTGGTTTAAACATTAATGTATTCCTAACTTTATAATTCCACGTATCAGGTGCTTGATTTTTTGGTGGTTTATATTCTATTATAGATGACGATGATGTATTGTTTGTTGTTGTTGTTGTCATTGTTTTAGTTGATTCTTTATCTGCTTCCAACTGTAACTGTTTATTTCTATTAATTTCATTTGCTTTATCAAATAACCATTTATATTTAACTAATATTCTTTCATTTTGTTTGTTTTGAATACCTATATAGCTTGCATCATCCTCACTTACAAATGTATTTACAAAACTATCTAAGCTGGTATTATCTATATCTTTATTATCGTCATTGTCATCTTTTTGTTGTTTATTCTCAATACTACTATTAAACTCATTGTTATGTATTATAGGGGTTTCGAATGATGTTGAATCATTATTAATGCTGTTAAAATTATTGATTGAAGGTGTAGCACCACTATCCCTTCTAACTGTTGTTTGCCTTCTTAATGATGCTAATTGAACTGATTTTATTCTATCCAAATCATTTGATTCAACTGCCTCCATCCATTCTAATTGATCTTTTAGATTTGGTAAATCTGGGAAAAAATCCCTCACAATTATTTTATTTAATGACTCTACGTACTTCTCTTCATTAATAACCCTATATTTTTTATTACTATTATTACTATTTGACATTAAGAAAATGTATAAATAAATGAATGGTATATGCGGTGTGTGCTTATTTAAAAAAAAAAAATTTTAAATAAAAAAAAAAAAAAAAAAAAATATTTGGTTTCAAAAAAAAGAGAATTGATAAAAAAAATTAAAAAAAAATTAAAAAAAAAATTTTTAAAAATAAATGAAATCTGCAATATTTTCTTCAATTGGAGAAATTTTTTTTTTTTTTTTTTTTAATATTTTATAAAATTAAAATAATTTTATTTTTTTTTTTTAAATTTATTACTAATAAAAAAATAAGGAAAAATCAAAATATTTGAACATTTTTTTTTTTCCCCTTAATGAAATTCGGGAATTCTTGTTTTTTTTTTTTTTTTTTTTTTTTCCCCCAAGAAAAAGGAATTAATTAATTATTTTTATGATAAAATAATTGGAACTAATAAAAAGTATAAAACTATTAAAGTAAATAAAACTAAAAGAGATGGTTTTAAGAAATAAGAAGAATTTCCACCAAATTCATAGTCTAATCCATATTCAGATGTTGGAACTGAAGCAGTATCAGCAGTAACAGTAATGAAACCTTCCTCAAAGGTAGCTTCATCAGTTCCTCTACGAATTTTAAAAAATCCATTATCACCCCATCCTGTTCCCCAACTATTAGCAGCAATCCAATAGTCAACACCACTATCTGAAGTTCCCCATCTATTATTTGAAGATTTAATATATAAAAAAAAAAAGAAAAAAATAAAAAAAAAAAAGATAAGATTAGAATTTATGAAAAATAAAAATTTAGGATTTTTTTTAAAAAAAACTTACCCAACGACTCTTACAGCATGACTTTCAACTTGGGAATCTGATGATCTAACATAAATATCCCATTTATGTGGTTTAAAATCACTATATAACATAAAGGTTGCAATTACTGGACCATTTGTCATAATTTCATATTGAGCATCTTGATTTGTTGGAAAAGCTTTACAAGATGTTGCTTTATAGATTGTTGTATTTGAAATTGGAGAACCATCATCACAAGTTGTTGGACATGATGAATCTACAGAAGCTTGATAACTAAGACATTCATCGGAAACAATTCCATCACTTATTAAACGAGATAAAGCAAGACCAACGAAACCACCTTTACAACCATTATTACAACCACTAATACCATCTGCAACACAACTATGATCACAATCCATTAAATATTGTGGTGACATTAAAATCTTTATATTTTTATTACTTTCAATACACATTCTATCAGCTAAAATTCCAGACGTTACTTGAGCCCAACAACTACCACAACTTTGTTGTTCTCTCACTGGTGAGATACAATCACCCCAATTGGTTCTGACATCATATGATGATGGTATATTATTATATTCATTTTGTGAATATGATATTGATGAACATCCTGAATACGATCCTGGAAAACCATATATTATATTAAAACTATTACTTAGAATTAATATTAAAAGTAATGTTGAACAATTTAATAATAATATTCTCATTATTTTTTTTTTTTTTTTTTTTTTTTTTAATGATTTATTATTATTATTATTATTATTATTTTTTTTTTTTTTTTTTTTTTTTTTAATGGTTTATTTATTGAAAAAAAAAAAAAAAAAGAGTTTATATTAAAAAATTATTATTATTATTATTATTATTATTATTTGTATAAAAGTAATTTGGGGAAATGAAAAGATTTTTAAATTAAATTAAAAAAAATAAATTAGTTTTTATTTATATTGACAAAGAAAATTCTTTTTTTTTTTTTTTTTTTTTTTTGTTTTTTAATTTAAAAACAATAAACAGTTTTAAAATCAATTTTTTTAATTTATTTCAACTCCCTCTTCCCTATTTGGATTGACTTTTCATTAGGACCACACCTATCATTGAAAAATTTCTTTCGCGATCTTTTCAACAGATTTTCGAAGTCCTTTTAGATGACTTTTTTTTTTTTCTTTTAATTAAAAAAAAAAAGAATAAAAAAAAAAGTGAATATATTTAAGGGTTTTTTAGTTAGATAAATAAAAATAAAATAAAAAAAAAAATAAAAATAAAAAAAAAAAAAATAAAAAAAATTAAAAAAAAATAAAAAAAACTGAATATAGATCTTGGTTTTTTTTTATTTTATTTTTTTTATTTTATTTTATTTTTTTATTTTATTTGAAATTGGGAATAATTGTTACCATAAAAAAAAAAATAAAAAAACTAACACCATTGTGTTGTTAAATTTAATAATCTTTGATTTCTTAAATTTTTTAAAATATTGAGGTTTCTAATAAAATAAAAAAAAAAAAAAAAAAAAAAAAAATCTTTATAGTTATTAAATTTCATTTTCTTTGAAAAATTTAAAACGAAATATTTTTTTTATGAAATTAAAAAAAAAAAAAAAAAAAAAAAAAAAAATCTAATATATATATATATATATATATATATATATTATAATTTAAAAGTTTTATAATGTTAAAATTTTTTTTTTAATATTATATTTTCTATTGCAAGAGGATTTAGAGAAAAAAAGTTTATTTAGAATTTGAGTTGATGTGGGAATTCACCTTTCTTCAAGTAGAATTTAGTCTTTAAGTAAATGGTTAAGAATTTTTCTTTCTTGAGGACAGCTAAGATGGCAGAATCGACGGATTTTTGGTCAGCAACACGTGAGTCGGCGATTTTCTTCTTTTCAGTTTTCTTTTCGTCACTGAAGAAGGCACCTTCAGATTTTTTGGTGGTTTTCTTTTCAGCGGCAAAGTAAGCATCATTGATGGTGGCAGCAACTTTAACACTTGAGACGTCGATTTTGGTTGAGGTAGCAATGACGTATCTTTGGTCAATACGACGTAATGGGACACCATTAACTTTGAATGGACCAGTGATTAAAATTAAACCTGAATCTAATTGTTTCAAAGCAACAACACGTTTACCAGCGAAACGACCAGCAAGGATGATGAGAACGGTACCTGGGGTGATGGTTTTACGGAGAGCAACTTTTTGTTGAACTTTTTTGGCAGCAGTGCTTCTGATTTCAGCTGGGATGGATGGGGCAAATTTGGAAGCTTTGACAGCAATGACACGTTTACCTTTACCGAAAGTCTTTTCAACTGGGGTGACTGGGGCAACAACTTTCTTTGGTGCAACAACCTTGTTTTTCTTGGCAACAAAGGTTCTGGTTCTGTTTGCGACAGAACGAGCACTGTAGAGTCTTAATCCTTTAGCAACAAATTTATTGTCAAGAGCCCTATTTAAATAATCCTTATTAATAATCCATATTTTTTTTTTACATTTTTTCTCTTCTCTCTCTACCCTCATTCATTTTGGATGGATGATGCTTGTAATGATTGAAGATTGATGTTGATAACCTGTCTGTTTGTGAAAATATTTTATCTATCCAAAATCTTCTGTTTATCACCAATCTTCCATCATCCATCGCATCATCATCATTTTTCAACTTGAGAGAGTGAATTGATAAAATTTTATTATCACACATATAATGTTAAGATATGTGATATGTGATATAGGTCCAACATACATTTTTTCTGTATTCTGTAACTAACAAAAAAATTTTCAAAAAAAAAAAAAATTCAAAACGAATGCGCGTCGTAAAATTTTTTGATTTTTTTTATTTTTTTCTGAATTTTTTTTTTTTTTAGTGTTACTGCGTTGAGAAAATTTTTTGATTTTTTTTGATTTTATTTTAATTTTTTTTTTTTTATTTTTTTTTTTTTTTTTAATTATTTGATATGTATTTGATCTATTCATTTTTTCCAAAATATATAAATAAACTTTAATTTCTTTTGTTTTCCTATAATTTTATTGTTATTATTATTATTATTATTATTATTATTATCATCATTATTATTATTATTTAATATTTGTTCTTTTTTTTTAATTCTAACCCTTTCCCATTAAAAAAAAAAAAAAAAAAAATTTTAAAATAAAAAAAAAACAAAGAAACAAATGAAATGGAAATAAATTAAGGAATCAATTCTAAACATATGTTTAATTTTTTTTTTTGATAATAGTTTTAAAAAGACATATATAAATGAAAATGAATATAAAAAAAAAAAAAATTGGAACATTTAGTAGTTAATAGTATAATATTTTTCTTTAATGTGAATAGTTTGAGATTCAACATGGGTGTGGTAATACCTATTTAGTAGTTTTTTTTTTTTTTTTGTTTCACCCATTTAGAATTGATAGATTTCAATTAACAAATAAAAGAAAAAAAAAAATCATATTAAAATAAAACAAAAACAACTAAAATTAGTTCCAAAGCATTTCCCAAAATTTAATAAAAAAATAAAATTTTGTAAAAAAAAAGTGAAAAAAATAAAAAAAATGAAAAAAAATAAAATTTTTGTCATTCCCTTTATTATAGGATATATTTAATTCTTTGTAGTAATTAATAATTTTTTTTATTTATTTATTTTTTTTAAAAAAATAATCTTTTTTTAATTTAATTTTTTTCATTTAATTTATTTTTTTTAATTTAAAAAAAAAAAAAAAAAAAAAACCACATTAGTGTTGATGAATAAAAAAAAAAAAATACGGTGAAGTTCACATCAATTTTTTTTTAATTTTTCATTTTTTTAATTTATTTTTTTTAATTTTTTTTTTTTTTTATTAATTTTTTTAAATTTTTTTTTATTAATTTTTTTTTTCTTTTTTTTTTCATTATAAAAAATTTTCTAAAAAAAAAACACACACAGAAATTACTTTTAATATATATTAATCACTTTTTCTTTTTTTTCTCTTTACCTTTATAATTATAAAAAAAAAAAAAGATTGTTTTTAATAATTTTTTTATAAAAAAAAAAAAAAAAAACAAAAAGAAAATAAAAATGGTGGCACAAAATAATCAAACCAATAAAGATGAAACAAAAGGTATTAAATCATATTATTGTTCAAAGATTGAAGAATTAGAGATTAAAGTCAATGAGAAAGCACAAGACTTGAGAAGATTGGAAGCACAAAGAAATGAATTAAATAATCGTGTTAGAATGTTAAAGGAGGAATTACAATTATTGACCAACCCAGGCTCACATGTAGCTGAGGTTGTAAAGTTGATGGGAAAGAATAAAGTATTGGTAAAAGTTAATCCAGAAGGTAAATTCGTGGTAGATATTGATCCAACTGTTGACATTGCAAAGTTAACACCATCAACAAGAGCCGCATTAAAACATGAAAGCTACACACTCCACAGAATTTTACCAAATAAAATCGATCCATTGGTTAGTTTAATGAAAGTTGAAAAGATACCAGACTCAACCTATGATATGGTAGGTGGATTGGATAAACAAATCAAAGAAATTAAAGAGGTTATTGAATTGCCAATTAAACATCCAGAACTCTTTGAAAGTTTAGGTATTGCACAACCAAAGGGTGTACTCTTGTATGGTCCACCAGGTACCGGTAAAACTTTATTAGCTCGTGCCGTAGCTCATCATACCGATTGTACATTCATTAGAGTAAGTGGTTCAGAGTTGGTTCAAAAATATATTGGTGAAGGTAGTCGTATGGTTCGTGAGTTATTCATCATGGCTAGAGAACACGCTCCTTCTATCATTTTCATGGATGAAATCGATTCTATTGGTTCATCTCGTGGTGAATCTGGCTCTGGTGGTGGTGATAGTGAAGTACAACGTACTATGTTAGAGTTACTCAATCAATTAGATGGTTTTGAAAGTACCAAAAATATTAAAGTACTCATGTGTACAAATCGTATCGATATTTTAGATCCAGCTTTATTAAGACCAGGTAGAATTGATAGAAAAATTGAATTTCCAAATCCAGGTGATGCTGTAAGTCATTTATTATTATATTTATTAAAGTTTTTTTTTTTTAAAAAAAAAAAAGTTTTTGTATTAACTTTTAATATATATATATATGTTTTATTTCAAAAACTAATAGGGTCGTTTAGATATTTTAAAAATTCACTCAAGAAAAATGAATTTAACAAGAGGTATTAACCTTAAAAAGATTTCAGATAAAATGAATGGTGCATCAGGTGCAGAATTAAAAGCAGTTTGTACTGAAGCTGGTATGTATGCTCTTCGTGAAAGAAGAGTTCATGTATCTCAAGAAGATTTTGAAATGGCTGTTTCTAAAGTAATGAAAAAAGATTCAGAACAAAATATGTCTATCAACAAATTATGGAAATAAAAAAAAAAAAAGAAAACAGAAAAAAGAAAAAAGAAAAAAAGAAAAAAAACGGAAGGAAATAATAATAACAAAAAAAAAAAAAAAAAAAAAAAAGCTAGTGTATTTAAACTACAAATATTTAAACTTTCATTTCTATTTTTTTATTTTTTTTATTTTTTTTTAAAAAGTAATATATTAACATAAATGTTTTGTAAAAAAATAAAATAACAAAAAAAAAAAACCCTTTAATATATTTTCTTTTTTTTCTTTTTTTTCTTTTTTTTCTTTTTTTCTTTTTTTCTTTTTTTCTTTTTTTCTTTTTTTTTTCTTATTTATTCATTTTTAAAAACATCCAATTGAGAGGGTGAGTTTTCTAATTTTAAAAAATTATCAATAATTCTTTTCCCTTTAAGATAACGTATTCCTTCAGAATAATTTTGTGGTAAAATTTGTTTTATTTTTTTGTTTGAATTTTCATGTGGACTTGAAGGACAATGAAAGGTGAAATTGAAAATACAAGTTAATTGCTTCTCTCCAATAAATGGATTAGTAGCATATACCAATACTTGAAGTTGTGTGTAATAAGATGGATTTTCACTATTTTCATTTATTGGTTTTGTATAAGTGATTGTTGATTCAAAATTAAGAATATCACCAACTTCTGTAGCTTTAAGGAATTTGAAACCATCAATACTTTTTAAAACAGGTAAAGATTCTGAGAATTTCATCATACATGTTGAAAATGCATTTTCTAATCCCATTCTAATTAAATAACCTCCAAAAATTTTATCATTTATATTTTTTTCTTGTGGTTGACATAAAATAATAGAATTATTCTTTGTTGATTCCATTGGTATGAGTTGAGAGTTTAAATCTTTTAATGAATGGTTTTCTTCTTCAAAATCTATTTCAAGTGGAGATTTATGATTTGAAGGTATAAGTAAATTATTGATTTTTTTTAAAGAGTTAAGAGAAAGATAGTCATTGGAATTTAATCGTTTTGATCTACGTTTCTCTGAATCTTCAAATAATTTCTTTTCAAATGGAGTTTCAACTTTTAATGAATTGATTTTTGTTGGTTTCATAGTTTTTTTATCTAAACAAACCATTGTAAACGTTGTAACTAAAATTGGACTCCATTTATTAGTTTCATTATCTTTTGAGGAAACTTTAATCATAATTTCCATTGAACTATTACCGACCCATGTTGTAACTCCATTTAATTTAATATCTCTATCTGGCATTAAAGGCATTAATATATTAATAGTGTCAACTGATACTGTTACAAAAAACTTTTTATATCCATCATTCTCATTTTCACAATGTTTTAAAGTTACTAAAGCAGCTATCGAATCTAAATCTTCTAACAATCTACCAATTCTTAAATTACCATATGGTGATAAATAATTACCACGTAGTTTTAAATCACTAGAAAATGGTAAAATATACTCTATTTCACTATCTTTTGGTGACTTTGTAATTAACATTGGTGGTTCTGTTAATGTTTGATTAACATTTTTACTAATTCTTTTTAACCATAATTTTTGAGTTATTGCTGATTGATTGGGATATGGTATTAAATTATTTGAATCAAACAAAGGGAAGTTGTTAATGATTTCTGTTATTTTTGTATCAAATTGTTTTGAGGATAAAATATTTTGGTGACTTTGATTATTAACATATTTCTCAGTTAAACCAGAGATTCTATATGTTTGTAAATTATAGTTTTCATTTTTTGTATTGAGTTTTAATATTTTTTTCAACATTTTGACACTGTATGTTTATTTATTTTTTTGTTCTGTGTAGAAATAATTGGTTAAATTTTTATTCTTTGAAGTTTTTTTTTTTTTTTTTTTTTTTTTTTTTTTTTTTTTTTTTAAAAAAAATTAAAAAACTGTGGACGGAAATACCAATAATTAAAAAAAAAAAATAAAATAATCATAAAATAAATTACAAAAAATAATTGGCCAAATGGAGTTTCTCTTTTTTTATTTTTTTATTATTTTTTTTCTTGTTTAATTAATTAATTTAAAGTACAAATAGAAAGACTTGAATTTAAGTTTTATTATCGGAAATAATCTTTAGGGGTTAATAATAAAATTTTTTTTTCTTTTTTATTTTTATTTTTTTATTTTTTAATTTTTATTTTTTTTATGACATTTACCCCCCTGTCTCCCTCTTTTTTACACGAAATAAAGAAAAATTGACACTCGAAATTTTAGATTTTTCAGATTTTTTTTTTTTCGGCTCGTTTTTATTTAGGAAAATTTTGGCGTTTTTGGGGACGGGAGGAAAATACATAAATATTTAGTCGTTTTTAAAAACATCCATTTTGGAAGGTGATTGTTCAAATTCTATATAGCTGTCAATTATTCTTTTACCAGTTAAATAACGCATAGCTTCGGAATAGGTTTGTGGTAAAATTTGTTTTAATTTTTTGTTTGAATTATGTTGTTGTTGTTGTTGTTGTAGTTTTTCTTTTTGAGATTTTGAAGGGGTACAATAAAAGGTAAAATTAAAAACATTTGAAAGTTTTTTCTCTCCAATTGATGGATCTGTGACATAGGCTAATACTTCCACTTGAGTGTAGTAAGTTTGACCTTCACAATCATCATTCATTGGTTTTGAGTATGTTATTGTAGATTCCATATTAAGAATGTCACCAATTTCAACTGGTTTAAGGAATTTCAAACCACTTATACTTCTAAATCTTGGTAAAGATTCTGAAAACTTCATAAAACATGTTGTAAATGCAGTTTCAAAGGCCATTCTCATTAAATAGCCACCGAAAATTTGACCATTAATATTCTTTTCTTGTGGTTGGCATAGAATAACTGTTTCAAGGCTTGTTGATTTCATTGGAATGAAATTTGAATTATACTGTTGAATAGATGATGATGGATATGATGATGATGATGATTGTTGTTGTTGTTGTTGTTTTGAAATCATGAATAGATTATGAATTGTTTCTAACTCTGTAGGAGTTGGTGGTATTTTTTCAAGTGATTGTTGATTTGAATTTAAACGTTGTAATTTATGTTGCTCGCCCTCAGCGAATAGTCTCTTTTCAGAGTGAGTTTCCACTTTTAATGAGTTGATGTTTGTTGGTTTCATTGTTTTTGGATCAACACCAACCATAGTAAAGAATGCAACTAAAACTGGATCCCATATTTGAGTTTGGTTATCTTTTGAAAAAACTCTAATCATAATCTCCATTGAACTATTACCGACCCATGATAATTTAGCTTCCATTTTAATATCTCTATCTGGTATCAATGGTCTTAGAATTTTAATAGTGTCAACTGATACAGTTACAAACATTTTTTTATAACCATCATTTTCATTTTCACCATGTTTAAAAGCGACAGCAGTTGCAATGGCATCTAAATCTTCTAAGAATCTACCAATTCTTAAATTTCCATAGGGTGATAAATAATTTTCACGTAATTGTAAATCTGTACTAAATGGTAATACAATTTCTACTTTACTATCTTCTGGAGTTTTTGTAGTTAACTTTGGTGCTTCAGTCAAGGCTGGATTAACTTCTTTGCTAACTCTTGCAAACCATAATTGTTGTGTAATTGCTGACTGATTTGGGTATGATATAGAGTGATTATAATGATTTGAATTCAATGATGATATTATATTAACATTTTCATGTTGAATGGTTGTATTTGGTGTTGTTGTTGTTTCAGTTGTCTCAGTTGTTTCAGCTTCTGTTTTTGTTTCCTCATCGTTAAATAAAGAAGATAATCGTTGTTTAATTGGTTGGATTGAATAATTCGAATTATTGAATGAAAATATCTTTTTATCTATTGCTTTCATAAAATCTTGATTGTTTTCAAATGTTATATAACAACATCCTTTTTCATTATTGTATTTTGTTTTTATTCCATGTGGTGATATTTTATAATTTCTAAACTCATTCAATAGATCAAGTGTTGATATATTCAATGGGAGATTTTGAATTTCAATGGTTTTTGAATTTAATGATGATATATTACCATTACTACTAATACTACTACTACCATCATTATTTCTTAGTTTCAATGCTAAAGTTGGTGATAAAAAATTTCTTTTAAAATTAATTTCATTAATTTTTTTAGTTTTTGCTAAATTTTTTAACATTTTTTTTATTTTTATATATTATTATTATTATTATAATGTATTTAATAGCCCCTATGAGTTTTTAAATTTGATTGCCTTTTGGGTGCCATCAGAATGGATATCGTTTTTTTTTTTTTTTTTTTTGTTTTTCACACCTGTTGACTCATTAAAAAAAAAAAATAAAAAAATAAATAAAAAAATAAATAAAAAAAAAATAAAAAAAAATAATTTAAAAAAAAAAAAAAAAAAAAAAAAAAAAGAGATTAATTTGGAAAATTATTTCAAAAAATCGGTATTAAATTTATTGCAATTGGTGTCAAAAGAACAAATATATATAATCTCCAAAAATATAATTAATAGATTGAATAAATTTTGAAACAATTATTATAAAGTAATAAAACTCTAATCATTTTTAAAGTTTTAATTTTATAGTAATTACTATTAAATTAAACTCCCTTTTTTTAATTTTTTTATTACCAAAATTTTATTATTACTATAATTATTATTATTTTTTCTTTTAAAATTTTTTATTAAACATACAAATTAGTTTTTCTTCTCCCAGATAACTGAACTTACAAAAATGGCTTAATTATTTTTTTTTTATTTTTTATTTTTTTTTTTAATTTTTTTTTTTTAATTTCACACTTTTTAATTTTTTTTTTTAATTTTAATTTTCATTATTAATTTAATTTTTATTTTTTTTGTTAAAGATGGAGAATTTAAGCGAACAAGAGATAAAGTATAGAGATGATACTATTAAAGTTTACAAAGAGTTATTATCAATTCCAACAGTCAGTAATGTATTTTTCACAAATAATCAATATGATGAGAATAAAAATCAAATATCAGCATCAGTCATTGTATCACAAATAGATATTACTAATAAGAAAAGTAAATTTTATATGTCACAAAAAACAATTATAAATGATTCATCATCAAAGAAAAGTGTTGTAGTTTCGTCACCAATTCAACAAGAGTTAGCAACTTCAATCATTTCAGTGTCACCATCACATAAGAAAGTTTTAACAATTAAAGAGAATCCTTCAACTGAATTTGAATTCTCGTTTGATATTACTGATGGTTCTCATTTAATAACTTCAATTACATCAAAAGATATTCATAAAAAAATTTTAAATGATGGTTTGTATTTTTTATTTTATATTAACAAAAAAAAAAAAAAAATTAAACTAACCTTAATTATTTTTATTTTTATTATTATTGTTTTTATTTTATTTTATTTTTATTTTTATTTTTTTATTTTTATTTTTTTTATTTTTATTTTTTTTTATTTTTATTTTTTTTTTTATATTATTTTTAATTATTATTTTTTTTTTTAATAAAATATAAAGAATGGTTTGGTAGTTTTTCATGGTCTCCATGTGAGAAATTCATTGCATTCATCGCAGATTCTAAATTGAATGTAACAGGATTTTTTGATAAGGAACCAAAAGATAAGGCAGTTGGCGAACAATTCATTTTTAGGGATGATTGGGGCGAAACCTATTCACCAGTTGCAAATCCATCGATATTCATAGTGGATATTGAAAAGGAGGTTGTATTCCCAGTGGAGCCATTCCCATCTGACAAGATATCAGCAGGTCAAGTTATTTGGACACCAAATGGTGAAGGATTAGTCTATGTGGGTTGGAATTTTGGTAACAGAAAGCTTGGTATTAGAGCATGTTTCAATAGATCAAGTTCATTGTATCTTTTAAATTTCAAAGAGTTTATGGATGCTAGAAATCAATGGAAAGAAAATCAAAAATCATTAGTCGATCCAAAACAACCAAATAAATTAACAACACCATTATCTATTACAAACTTAATTCCAAATGGTAATAATGGATGTTATAGATCTCCACGATTTACACCAGATTCTTTGAAATTAATTTTCTTGGGTTTCAACGAAAGAATATATCCCCATAATACTTGCTCAAAGATTTTCTCTTTAAATTGGCCATCAAATGATTCAATCCAACAACAACCACCACAATCTTTTGAAACATTATTGGATTACAAGAATTATAATGATTCGTTCCCAGGTATTTTCTGTCAATCTCTACCAGAGAGACCATTTATCGATGAAAAAACATTATTATTCCCAACACCCGTTAGATCAGTTCAAAAGATCGTCACTTTTAACATTGAGTCAAAAGAGTTGAAAGAAGTTAAAATTTCATCAGCTGATGAAGAACCAAAACTTTATAGTTTATATGATATCGATTTTGAATCAAAGAAATATTTAATTGGTGAATCATCGGTGAATCAACCTTCAAAGATTTATTTAGTCGACTATTTAAATAATAGTAGTACTGGTGATGAAAAAGTTTTAATTTATTCACCAAAACCAAGTGATCAGTGTAAATCGATTTTCAGTTCTTTTGGTGCAACAATTCATACTGTTCCAGTTTCAAAACCAACACCACCACCATTTACAGAATCAATTAAATCATTTGAATTGATTTATTTAAAGAATAAGAATAGTACTCAATCTTCACCATTGGGCTGTTTGGTTTTCATTCACGGTGGTCCACATTCAAATTTAGATGTTGGCTATGCTTCAACCATAACTTATTTGGTATCGTTGGGCTATAATATTATAATTCCAAATTATAGAGGTTCAACAGGTTTTGGCAAAGATTTCAATGATTGTTTACCAGGTTACATTGGTGATTTAGATGTTGACGATTGTTTACAATCGATTAATTACACCCTTGAAAATATTGACAACACAATCGATAAGAACAACATTGGTGTTATAGGTGGCAGTCATGGTGGTTTCTTGTCTGCTCATTTAAGTAGATTCCCAATTGTAAAGACTTCAATCATGAGAAATCCAGTAATCGATATTCCTTCAATGTCAACTCTATCCGATATTCCAGATTGGTGTTTCTTTGAAGCTGGTGTCAATATTCCTGATCCATCCTCTCAATATCATACTTTGCCATCAATCGAAGAGATTGAAAAAATGAGAAAATGTTCACCAAGTTTCCACATTGAAAAAGTTAAAATCCCATCATTATTGGCATTGGGTGATTCCGATCTTCGTGTCCCACCATCTCAAGGTCTATTATATTATCGTATGCTTAGAGAAAGAGATGTTCCAACAAAATGTTTAATGTATCCAAAAACTGGTCATGGTCTTGATAGCATTGATGCTCGTTTAGATCAATGGATTAATATTTCTCTATGGTTAAAAAAATATTTAAATTAAAACAAAACAAACAAAAAAATCATTAAAAAAAAATAGTTTTTGAATTGTTTTTTATTTTCTTTTAATTAATAAATCATTCAAACATTTTTTACATTCACAATTGAAACCATAGTTTTCAAATAATTGAGATCTTCTATCAACTATATCTTTTGTGGTGTCAGTGTAAGAGATTGTAATTTCATCACCAGGATTAATTGGTTTGAGTGGCGATAAATGCATGGTATGATCATCAGGGAAATGAATGTATGTATTTGGGTCACAATCATGATTAATGAAAGAAGTTAACAAGTAAAGACCAATACCAGATTCTGGTGAAGACATTTTAGTAGTTTGTTGATTTGGGTCGATATCGATGCCAATGGTATTCAAGTAGAGAATTTGCATGACTCTAACGAACCAATCGTAATCGAATTTCTTTTTCATTGATTCGCTCATACCTTTTAGTAGTGATCTTGAGAATATTAAATAATCATCTTTCCATTCTAATGGTGGTGGTTTCTTTGCAAATGATAACATTTGTAATGGCAACCAAGTCGATTTAGATGATTTCTCTAAATGATATCCCATTATCATTCTTGCCAATATTTTACCTGCTAATAATGGAAATCTTCTTTTCTCTATTGATGCATGTTTCTCCAAATAATTAAATCCCGATCCTGTAGATTTACATAATACACTATGATACTCTATCGATGATTTCTCTTTACATTCTTTTGAGCAATATTTAATAACTTTACATTCTTCACATTGTCTAATTTCTTCTTTTTTTTTAATTTCTTTTAAACAATGATCACAAATCTTTATTATAAAATTTCTTAATATTAGTTTTTTTCTTTTTTTTCTTTTTTTTTTTTTTTTTTTTCTTCTTTATTATTTATTTTAATTATTATTACTTAAAATAAACACACATTTTCATTTGATTTTATTATTGAAGGATAACTTATAAAAGGTTCTTCCTTAAAGATTATATTGGGTTTATTTGTTAATGGATTTATAATTGGTAAGGTTTGTGTCGGTGATTCTATTGGGTTATAAAATAAACCTCTATTGTTTTTACAATCTTTAATCTCTACAGTTTTAAAATTATCTTTTAATATAAATTTATATATATTATCTACTAATGGTTTTGTTGGCTCATTTTTTATATTTGTACAAAATTTCCTTATTAAAAGTTTGTTCATTGTAAAATTTTAAAAAAAAAAGTAAAAAAAAAAATAAATAAAAAATTGCAAAATTTTTTTTTCATTCGTTTTTTAAACACCCTGTTAGGAATTTATTATTTAATGGACAATACAACTTTTAATTTTTTTTTTTTGAAAAATTGATTTTGGGAGTTTTAATAATAATAATTTTTTTTTAAAATTTAAAAAACTATAATTTTATATTTTAATATTTAAAAAATTGAAAAAAATGATTTTTTTTTTTAAAAATGGAAAAAAAATTATATAAATAGTGCTATTATTACAAAATTTTCATCCAAGTTTCGATAGCTCAGTGGAAGAGCAAGCGACTGCAAATCGTTAGGTCGCCAGTTCAATCCTGGTTCGGAACTTTGTTTTTAAATAAAAAAATCCTTAGATCAAGGGATCGACTCTCGATTTTCCACAACACAAAACCCCTGACCTTAGTCTACAACCGGGGGCTTAGTGTAGTGGTTCTGCGCTGAATCACACAGTCTCCGTGGCCTTGGTACGAGCCTTAGGTCATTCCACGAAGTAACGTGTTCATAAATAAAATAACCTTCGACCACTAGAACTCCATTCAAGAAAAAGAACTGATCAAATCCCAGCAAATGAACTATGAAATGGTCAACTCTCAATGGACAAAAATTATCAACATGGAATACTCCAAGATCGCTCTCTCACTCAACACCCATGCAATCAAAACTGGCCTCACAACAGCCACTCACAACACCATATGGAAAAAAAAAATTTCAAACTTAAATCACATATGGAACTGCCACCACATCCCAAACACAAAACCACTAACATTCTATTAAAAACACCCCTCTAAACATATACTAAAAACATTTAAAAAATAAATAAAAAAACATTTTACAAATAGCGTATTGCTATATAATAAAAAAAAAAATAAATAACACCTCATAATCAACCGGAAAAAAGCTCGACCTCCAAAAAACAACAACAAAAAACATGGTGACTAGAAATTCTAATCCCAATAATATTAAAAAAAAAAAAAAAAAAAAAAAACTAACCTTAAACTACAATTCTTTAAACCTTACCCCAAATATAAAAATTTAAAAATTTTAAAAAGTAAACAATAAAGATAATTTATTTAATTAACACCGCCGATAGACCTTGCGTCTAATCATGGGTTAAAAAAAAAAAAAATTTAAACCTTACCCCAAAGAAATAATTAAATAAACATTTTACAAATGGCAAAAGGCTATATATATAATTAAAAAAAAATTGTGGTAAAAATATATAAAAAATTAAACAATAAAGATAATTTAACCCAGTTGTGTCTTCATACATAAAAAAAAAACCAATATCAATTGCATTCAAATTGAATATTTTATTTTTGTGGTAAATTTATTTTCTTTGAAAATTTTAAACATATATCATTCTCTTTTTTAATATAATTTGAACAATCCAAAGGTATATAGGACAAATCTTGTGAGGTATTATGATTAATATAAAAATAACCATCACCCAATAAATAAGAAACAATATTCCAATTTCTAGAGTTTGTACTATGTATTAATATATGGTAATGTACTAGCCTAATATATTGATCAAAACAAGTCATTTTAATTTCTTTTAATTCTTCACTTAAAGTTCTAGTTTTAAAAGGAATTTGTTTATTTGATCTTTTTTGATTTCTTCCTAATAATATATTGATTAGTATTTTATCATTAGAGTCAATAGAATGTTTAACGATCGAGGATAGCTTGATGATGCTTAAAAAATCTATTGAAACTAAATAAAGAATCATTTTACAATCTGTTATTTCCTTCTTTTTGAATTCTTCAAAGATCTCATAGATAATTTCTTTTCTTAAAACACCTTGAGAGTTTGAATTAAAAGATTTGATTTTTTTATATAAAAACTCCAAAACTTCAAAATTATTTAATAAAACTGAATTTAAAAATAATTGTTTAATATTTAAAATCAAATTATCAATAGCAAAATCTATATATTGTTTAAATTGATTAATTGAAATTTTATTCTTATTGAAATGAAGGTCAAAATACTCGGCAACCATATATTTATCGATAAAAACATACGGAGAAAGTAGATTAATTTTTTTTATTCTTTTAATAAATAATGATCTTGAAGAACTATTATAAGAATCAGATTTTGGTAACCAACCCCATATTGCAGTTTTATAATCTGAATATAATGAATTACCTGATATTGGTTTTTTGAAATTAAAATTATTAACTAATAACAAAAGGTAATTAAATGAAAAATCATTTTCTATTTGAATTGATGCCATTAAAAATGTGAAATAAGTATGAAAAATTTGTTCATTTGTTTTATTTGAATGTTTTTCCTGAATGGTTGCGTTTTCATTATCATTGACATCAGATCCTTTAATGAAAAGATGTTCAACTAACTTTTGATTTTCACATTTTATTAGATTAATAAATGTTGGTATAGAAATTGAATAAAGTGAATAGTTGAAATGATTTGTGAATAGAGATAATAGTTCTAAATCTTTTTGTTCCAAAATAATTTCTAAAAGATAATACTTTTTAATTGAGAGTTCCTTATTTTGCAAAATAAATTCCAATTGATTTTTTGATAATTTCTTTGTTTTTGAACCAAAAATATGTTTCCATTCTAAAGTTGGAAATGATAATATTTTTTTTCTTAAAGAATCATTTTCTTCTAATGGTATACAACAATATTCAAAGGATATAGTGTAAAATGATGTAGTTGATAATAATATAATATCTTTAATATGTTTAGAGATTAAATGGTTTGCAATATTAATATTTTTAATTGTTAATGAGCATTGTAAATTTTTTGAAGAAAATTTAAATTCTTTATTATCTGAATGATCTCTTAAAACCAATTCTTCATATATATCAAATAAATTTGAACTATAAATCATAGGTAAATCAATTCCTAAGATTTTAATAATTTGTGAATTAAATTTTACTTCAAAATCTGTGCCTTGAAATAAAAATCTTGATTTTGAAAAAACATTAAACCTAATATTGTAAAGTTGAGTGATTTTTAAAATTAAAAGTTTAATCATTAATCTATCTTCGTACAATAATGAATTTGATGAAACTATACTAAAATCTATTGTTTCTATTGTGTCAGATGGAACTAATTTTATTTGCTCTATTAATATACTACCATAAATACTAGTTGTTTTTTTCATAATTATTTTATTTAAAATTTTAAGAATAGTTTCGTTTTGAAGTTTACATCTCTTTAATATCAACTCTACAATATCAATCGAAGATATTGATGAAAAAGAAAAGTGAGTTAAATTTGATGCTAATGAATCTAAATAATTATCATCTCCTAAATAACTAATAAAGTATTCAAGCATTTGAATATTTTCACTTTTTATTAAATTTGAATAAAGTATCGAATAGTTGTATTGATATTTTTTAATTATTAGCTTTATTTCACTTTCAAATGTTTTAAATATTAATTTAATTATTACTAAATCTAAATTTTTCCATTGAAATAATTCTTCTAAACATTCTTTATTAAAATTTAAATAATATTTATAAATTTTATTATATTTTATATTATTATTATTATTATTATTATTTTGATTGTTATTTATATCATCGTTTAATTCATCGTTTTTTAAATATTTTATATATAGTTGAATTTTTTCTAATAAAAGTGAACAATTTCTAATCTTTATTATTGAAAATAATGAAAACTGATAAAAATTAAAAGATGAATAAAATAGTGATTCATTTTTTTCTTTTACATATTTAAATATTATTCCTCTAATATAGTTATTTTTAAAAACTTTAAAAAAACTTTGTTCCATCATTAACAAAATAAAAAAAAAAAATGTCAAAAAAAAAAAAAATGTCAAAAAAAAAAAAAAAAAAAAGAAAAAAATAAAAAGATATTTAAAACAAGATAATGTTTGATTATTTAATAGATAAAAATGAATGACTTTCAATAGATATTAATTTAATTAAGGTTATCTTGTTAATGGGAAAAAAAAAAGAAAAATCTTTTTATAGATATTTATTCAAAAAGAATTGAATTCTGTGATTATACAATATAATGAATAAACAAACACCAAAACCTAAAATAAATTGTTTATATTTAAAGAAAAAGTTAAAGATATCTCTAAAAATTCCCAAAATCACTTGAAACACTGAAATCAAGGAATATTTAATAAATTCTGTAATCCCATTAATTTGTTTGTCTTTTGAATCTGTATAACTATTATTATTATTATTATTATTATTATTATTATTATTATTATTATTATTACTATTATAAATATCTAGATCATCAATATTTAATGAAGATATTAACCCTTCCATATTATTATTATTATTATTACTATTATTAGTTCTTCCACTAAAACTATTTGTTAAATCATTTATATCAAACATATCACTACTATTTAAAGTTGAAGAGTTGAAAGGATTTCTTTGTTTTAATGGTGTTGTCATTGGTGATTTTGTTATAGTTGTTGTGGTTGAAAATAAATCCTCTAATCTTTCATTATTATTAATGTTGTTACTGTTGCTGTTATAATAATTTTTATTTAATGATCGTTGTTGTGATGATTGTGGTTGCTGATAATCATTTGTTTCACCTACAGATAATTTTGAAGTGAAAACTGATTTTGGTAATTTAATAAAATTATCCATCCTATGGATAAATATTAAAATCACATAAAACATTGAAGAAAATATAAAATTATTTGAAATTTGGTTCCATATATTAATAAAGATTGAATAATTATTTGAATTTTCAATAAATGGTATCTTTAACATTAAAATTTTAAAAATCTAATATAAAAACATATAAAATTGTCGACATTATTAGAATTAATAATAATAATAATAATTAAATAAAATTAAACCAATATTATTTTTAATACATACAACTAAAAAAATAAAAAATAAAGATTCTTTTGTCAGGATATGAATATTTGGAATTTTAAAGAATGAATTAATTGCTAAAACTTCTTGATTGTATCTAAAAATTCTAAAAAAACATTTCAATATAACCAAAACTAAAAGTAAACCAATTTCAAATTCTAAAATTTTAATATTGTAATGGTTGAATAAATCATCGTGATTTAAACTATTATTATTTCCAACTAAAAAAAATAAATGATTAGTAATAATAATAATAAAATACTTTCAATAAACTTGAGTAATTACTTTTAAAAATTAAATTAAATAAAAATATTGTTAATAAAAAATAAATTGACATATTTGAAACTAAAGAGAAATTAAAAGAATTTTGAATAAAATAATTTTTAATTGATTGAATTCTATTTGTTTTTCTATTTTCAGTGATAATTTTTGGTAATGTTCTAAAATCGGGAGTATTTGAATAAGTTGAAATTATATAACTATCAATTCTATTAATTTCTTTCTGTGTATTTCTATCGCATGATTCACATAATTTAAACTCCTCTTCCAATTTCTTTGTATATCCTTTAAATAATTTATTCTCGCTCTCTATAAAATTTTTATTATTAACTAAACTATTATAATTCTTTGGTTGAGGCGGATTAAACTCTGTTGATTTATTTAATTTTAATTGTAAATGATATTGACATTTTGAACATAATGTTATTGGTTGAATTGGTTGCTGTTGTTGGTTTGATAATGGTGAAAATGGAGTTTGGTATTGTTGTGTTTGTTGTTTTTGTATTGGTGATTTTATACAAGATGAAACTAAAGGTGATGGCATAACTTTATGCATTAATGGTAGGATTGTATTGTAATCACCATCTTTATTAAAACCATTATATTGTGTACAAAAGTCACATGACCATTGGTTATCATAAATCTTTTGAATTTTACAATATTTGTGACAAAAAAAACATTTTCTATAAACTAATCTATATGGATCCTGTAATGGTCTTACTATAACATTATATATAAATGAAATTGATAACAATATTATAACAATAAAAAATGAAAAATGTATTAAATCTCTATTATTATAATAAATTAAATTTATATAATAATCCAAATATAAGTCATTCATTGTTTATTTATTTATTTTAAAGAATTATTATTATTACTATT
This sequence comes from Dictyostelium firmibasis, assembly GCA_036169595.1. NCBI lineage: Eukaryota > Evosea > Eumycetozoa > Dictyosteliales > Dictyosteliaceae > Dictyostelium > Dictyostelium firmibasis. Next base: position 1,691,437 of record CM069765.1, on the reverse strand, counting down.
TTTTTTTTTGGTGACCAAAAAAATTTAAATAAAAAAATATTTCATTACTTTGAAATTGTTTAAAATGAAAACGAATTTTAAAAAAAAATTATTAAAAAAAAAAAAAAAAATTGTTATAAAAAAAAAAAATTCAAAAAAAAAAAAATTCAAAAAAAAAAAAATTATTCGCTAAAACGAAACAAATTTGTAAATAAAATAAAAATAAATAAAATAAAAAAAACAATGACAGATTCAAATATAGATATAGATAAATTAAATTTAAATGAATCATTTAAAGAAGAGAAATTAAATGAAAATGATAATGATGATGATGATGATAATAATACAATTAGTAGAAATAAATCTAAAAAGGAATTAAAAAAATTACAAAAACAACAATATAAACAACAAAAGAAACAAGATAAAAAGAATAATAAAGTTAATAAAATTATTAATGAAGGAGTACCAGATATTAGTGAAGAGAAAATAAATTTTGAAGAACCTAAAACTGATAGAGAAGCATATCAAGTTGAGGTTAAACATGTTCGTGAAATCTATGATCGTATAGCATTACATTTCGATAGTACACGTTATAAAGCATGGCCAATAGTTGAAAAATTTTTAGAAAAAGTGAGTATTGGTTCTATTGGTGTTGATGTTGGTTGTGGTAATGGTAAATACCTTGGTTTAAATAAGAATAGTCATTTAATTGGATCAGATATTTGTAATAATTTCACATCAATTTGTAATGAAAAACATTATGAATCATTGGTTGCCGATAATCTTTATTTACCCTATAAATCAAATTCATTCGATTATGCAATCTCAATTGCAGTGATTCATCATTTTTCAACATTTGATCGAAGAACTGAAGCATTGAGAGAAATAATTAGAGTTTTAAAATCTGGTGCCACATTATTAATTACATCTTGGGCAACAACTCAAAAATGGAAAGGTAAAAATTATGATTATCAAGATGTAATGGTGCCTTGGTTATTTCAAAATCAATTTGATATGACAAAAAAAAATGATGAAAAACAAGATAAACATATTAGTAGTAATAATAAAAATAATGAAAATGAAAATAAAAATGAAGACGAAAACGAAAATGAAAATGGAGATGAAAAAATAATTGAAAAATCTGGTTCACAATATGAAGTTTATCATAGATATTATCATTTATTTGAAAATGGTGAATTTGAAAAAATGGTTGCTCAAATTCCAGAATGTGAAATAATTGAAAATAATTTAGATCATGATAATTATTATTGTTTAATTAAAAAAAAATAATAAACTTTATGGTTTAGAAAATATTATCTTTTTTTTTGTTTTTTTTTCATATTTATTTTTACACAAGACTTTTTTATTTTATTTAATTTAATTTAAATTTAATTTAATTTAATAAAGAATTTGAACTATTGTTATTATTAACAGAGTGTTGTTGTTGTTGTTGTTGTTGTTGTTGCTGTTGTTGTTGTTGTTTTTGTGATTTTAAAGATTCATCGTAAAAATCAAAATATTTTCTTTTTTGTATTGCCCATTGAATTGACCAAATTGAGAGAGGTCTCATATAGGAAGCAGCTCTAAAGCAACCATTTTGATCCCATGCTTCTGGTGTTTGAAATTGGAAACCCCATTTCTGATAAGAGGAATTAACTATACCCTTTACTAGATCCCATGCGTCACAATCCATATGATGAAGTATCATAGTTGCCGCCAAAGAGAATGATGTGCCAATCCAAACCTCACTAGATTGTAAACATGTTGTATCGACGGTACCTTCAGGACGCATACCATTTACAGCACCACAAATCTCCTTACCATAGGATCTAACGTTGTACTCATTGATAATTGATAGAGAGGACAAAGCTTGATCAAAAGTCATATAGGATTTTAAGCCACATGACAATAAATACCAATGACCTGCCAACATATCAGACATGATTGAATCAGAGTGAGCGCTCTTACTCGAGTCATAGTTAAAGTAATGACCATTCCAAAGTTTTTTAGTGTAAGATCTAGAACCTTTTTCAAAGATTGCATTGTAAATGGATTCATCTTCATTGAAACCCAAAATTTTAGCAATCTCAGCTGCCACCTTTAATGCAGCTAACCAAAGTCCACCACTGTATGCACTACAACCAGTTGCTGGCCAAACATCATAAGTTTGGTCTGGGAAACCCTCATTATCGACGACACCATCATGGTCAAGATCAAAATGTTCCAAAGTACGTTGTAAGACCTCCTCGACGACATTATAACATTGGAGTAGGAAGTTTTTATCCTCCATCACCAAATAATCCCTATAGACCTGTAAGACAAATTTCGATGGTAAATCTTTCCAACGTGATACATCTTGAATACAATAGGAGTTTACACGTTTCCATGGATCTTCACCTGGATTACCAAGATCATGAGGAACGGTACCTTGTTTCTTTCTTGGAATTTGATGACCAGAATGAATACCTTCCCAATTGATTCCATAATCCAATAGGGTTGCATCTGCGATATCATACTGTAAACTAATCTCTAATAAAGGCCAAAGCATTGTCAATGCGAAACTAGCATAAAAGATAACATCGTAGGTATTGTACATCAAGTATTCCAAACTCTCCAAATAAGCGAATCTACCAATATGATTTACGTCAGAGGTATTCTCTGGTTTCAATTGGGTTTTAGGTGGATAACGTGCTGGCAATGGATCAATTGGTGAACCATGTGTCCAAATGGTACCACCATCCACCAAATAGTAGAGTTCATTAAACAATGCCATCTTATAGAATGGTGGTAATTCGGGGTCGGAAAGAATTGGTTGTTGCCATTGAATGATTTGATTATCCCAATGTTTCCAATTATTGATTGCATCATAAGCGATACGTTGACTATTTCCACCTTGGTTTCCATAGAATTTAGTGTATCTCTTGTAGTACGCACTTCCCATTGTAAATCTAGTGATTGGAGCATCCCAAGCAATACTGAAAACAATTGTTTTGGTTCCTCCTGCTGGGACTCTAACCTTTGCTGCAACCGCTGCACCAATTGGTTTCTTTGGAGCGGATGGTCTCGAGTCTTTATTATTCTCCAACTCTCCTTTCTTATTGAATGTATACCATAGATTTGCAGCATCCAATCTACTGGTGGTTTCAAATCTTTCACAGAAACTAATCTCAACGTCTGGTTCATCCATCACTGCAATTGAATATTCCATTGGATCATTAAATACTTTTGTACTACCATTTGGTAATGTACATTTTTGTTCTTTTTTATGAATCATTTTAATACCTTTAATATTTTTCTTTTGTGTTCCTGTGGATGTAGGTGAAGAAGATTCATTGTCACCAAATGTAAAATATTTATTAAAATGACCACCATCTTGATCGGATTGAGTACCAATACTGTTTTGCCATGTTAACATTAAACTAACATCAGCAGCGGAATGTTGATTATTATTTTCAATCTTCCAAACATAAACACCACATGGATAAGATGATTCTTGATAGTTATGTGGTAAAATGGGTGAAACTTGTTTACAAGTTAATCTAATGTCTGGATGAGGCTCTTCATAAACTGTCCATGCTCTTGGGAATAAACCAAAGTAACAACTATTATCACCCTTCAAACCCCAATTCCAAACATCCAAATTTAAATTTGATTTTGGTTTACCTGGATACAATACAACTGCTTTTTGTTTATTTTTTATTGAATTATCAACACCATTGTTATAGATATTAACTCCATTGAATGATGATGTTGGAGTATTTAAAAATGGTGGTGTTGATGAAGTTGATGTTGTCGATGATGTCGATGTGGCATTTGGTGTATCAAAACTAATGTAAACTGAAAATTTATCAACATCAACGATTTCATTTGAAACCAAACCACTATTTAGATTCCATCTAACGAAATCACCTTTCCAACCACGATTAATACTACCACTTCCAATACCACCAATTGGAACACCCATTATTGGACCTGGTTTGGGTAGATTGAAAGGATCCATAATTGGCACCCGACCAGAGGAGGTTTCTTTCTTTACATACTTCCACATTCTATATCCCATACCAACCAATTTCAATCCTTGCCACATTGAAACTTGAAAATGTTTATGATCTGGATAGTTGTTATCCAATCTCCTAGCCCATGCATATTGTGGTATATCCTCTCCCAATCTCAACCACTTTTCAAATTCAGGTGCTTGATCCTGATTCAACAATGGGTCCTCACCTAAATCTTTCCAAAATTTATCTGTACTAAAATTTAATAGTCCATTAGCTGTTGCTGTGGATGTATTCAATATTGCATGTTTAATTGAACTAAAACTTTGAAATATTGTTGAAGACGATATTTTACTATTTTGTTGTTGTTGCTGCTGTTGTTGCCCATTTTGTATCGATGTTTTTGGTAAAACCGAAGATGGCTCATCAAACAAACCACTATTACTTAAACTATTATCACCTGGCATACTATTTGCAAAAGTATTATTCAATAAATCAACACCTCCATTAGTATTATAACTATTTAAATTTGTATTTATTTTTGGGTTTGTATTTGTGTTTGGTGTTGTAGTAGTGGTTGTTGTGGTAGTTGTCGTTGTGGTGGTAGGTGTAGAACTATTTTTATTATTATTATTATTATTATTATTATTATTATTATTATTATTATTATTATTATTATTATTATTATTATTATTATTATTATTATTATTATTATTATTATTATTATTATTATTATTATTATTATTATTATTATTATTATTATTATTATTATTATTATTATTATTACTATTACTATTATTATCATGATCATTATTATTATTACTATTATTACTATAATTATTACTATTATTATTACTATTACTATTATTACTATTATTACCACTATTACTGTTATTTGTGTTATTAAAACTGTTATAGCTATTATAACTATTGTTATTATTAAAATTACTTAATAGACTTTCATCGTAGTCATGGAAACTCTGTGCATTGTTTGTGGTGTCATTATTATTATTTTCGATATTGTCATTGAAATTTATATTATTAAAATTTGACGAAATATTATTAATAATATTATTATTACTAGCAGAAAGATTATCTATAGATGATAAAGTTTTATTATTTATATGAACTGTTGAATTATCATAAGCGTCAAAATTAAAATGAAAGTTTAAGTCGTTATTTATTTTAGATGAAGTGGTTGTAGTTGTAGTAGTCGGGGTATTGGAAGATATAAAATAATTTTCATAATCTTCTTCTATATTATTACTATTAAATGAAAATGTACTATTATTATATAAATTTCTGTTGTTGTTATTGTTATTGTTGTTTTTGGATTTGTTTGGATTTGGTGAGTTTGCATCTGTAAATGAGATCTCTTCGTAGTCATCCTCTATATTATTTTCACTTTTCAAATTAAACAAATCATCCATTTTTTAAAATATTGGATGTTTTTTTTTTTTTTTTTTTTAATTTAAAAAAATTGTGTATGTGGTGGGATGGTATAAATAGGCTTAATAAGTGGAAATTAAAAAAATTTAAAAAATAAAAAAAAAATTGAAAAGTAAAAAAAATTTAATTAATTTAATTTTTTTTTTTTTTTTTTTTTTTTTTTTTTTTTGTTTTTTTATTTTCTTTGTTTTAAAATAAAAATGACTTTACAATAAAAGGGACTATTATTTACTAATAAAATAATAAAATAAAAATGGTGAAAAATTTTTTTAAAAAAAAAAAAAAAAAGTGGATTGAATTGATTATATAAAAAAAAATTATATAGAATAAAGAGTTTTTAGGAATAATTTAAAACAAACTAAAATAAATAAGAAACAAATGGATAAAATTTTTTTTTTTTTTTTTATTTAATTTTTTTATTTTTAAGTTTGGAAAACAATCTTTTTGTTTTTTATTTTTTTGGTTTGCTTTAAATTTTTCCCTCCAAAAATTGGAATTTTTTTTTTTTTTTTTGTGAAAATTTAAATTAAATTTTAATTGTTAATTTTTTTGTTGTCATTTTTTTTTTAAAATTTTATTATCTCTTTTTTTATAATAAATATTAAAACTAAAAAAAAATATTAAAACTAAAAAAAAAATAAAAAAAAAAAAAATGGCAACTAAATCAACAACTGGTAAACAATTGTTATCCAATAAACAAGAAGATATTAATGAAAAATTAAATGAGGAACAATTAGAAAATTTCACAGCTGATTGTTTAAAAAAATATTGTAAAGAGAAATCAATTCCATTATCAACAACCAAAGTCAACATTATTAAAAATATTATTAAGTATTTTGCGGAAATCAATACCACTAATAATAATAAAAATAATAATAATATTATCATCAAACCCACAAAACCAATACCAACAATAATTGAACAACAACCAATTAAATCAATTTTAAAGAAAACCAATGATGAAAATAATAAAGAAAATAATGTAAATAATATGAATGGTATGTAATTTCTATTAAAATTTTATATATATTTACACATGAATACTTACTTTTTTTTTTATTTTTTTTAAAAAAAAAAATGTTCCACAGAAATAGTAAACAAAATTGAAAAATTAGAAATTACAAAAAAGAAGATTACAACTAGAAAACAATTAAATGATATGAATGTAAATAATAACAATAAAAAAGTATCATTTAATCCAGTAAATCAAATTGGTTTCATAGAAAGAAAAGAGAAAAATCAATTTAAATACTACATTAATACAAACCAAAATAGTCCAATTAAAAATGAATCACCATTGGTATGTATTTTAAAAAAAATAAAAAACTATATATATACACAGAAAAGAAAAAAAAATGTACTTACTTTTATTTTTTTATTTTTTTTAATTAAATTAATCTTAGAAAATTATAAATAATCAATTATATAATATTTTTGATTGTAAAGAAGAGGAAGAAGAAGAATTTGATACAGATACAATGTCAAAACCAGAATTAAAAGATGCCTTAGAAAAGAATGGTCTTCCAATCGATGGAGATAAACAAACCTTAAAGAAAAGATTAGAACAATTTATTATTGAAACTTTAAATAAAACCCAAATCGATCATGATAATGAAGATGAAAATAACTCTACTTCTACCTCCACCTCTTCCTCTACCGCAATAGATAATAATGATGACTGGATTAGATGGACACCATTAAAAGCAAAATATAATAAAGAAAAACCAACAATTAAGGATTCAGATTACAATAGCAATAATAATAAAAATAATAATAATATTAAAACTATAAAAAGTAAACCAAAGCCAAATAAAAAATTAAATTCAAATAATGGGTCGGGTAACAAAAATAAAAAAAAAGTGGATAGTGATGATGATGATGATTATCAAATTAATAGTGGTGATGGCGAAGAGGAGGAAGAGGATAATCAAATAATGAATTCTCAGCAATTATTCAATGCATTTCTTGATGTTTCCATCTCAAATAAAAAAAAAATCAGCCCAAAATAAAAAAAAATGAAAAAACGAACACATTCGTAATTTTTAATATTAAAAAAAAAAAATAAAAAGTGTACACTCCTCATAGTTTTACATATAAAATAATTTGTAGCAGTTTTTTTTACCCATCATTAAATACTAAAATTGTTGATCATTCAATTAATTCTGCCCCAATTGATACAATAAATAGTGTGTCATATGTTTTCCATTGAAATTTCATTAACTGATAGAAAATGATTTTTGCAGGTTTTTCGTTAAATTAAAAAAAAAAAAAAAAATCAAAAAAAAAAAAAATTTTATTTTTTGTTTAAGTTAATAAAATATTATAATAGTTTTTTTTTTTTTTTTTTTTTTTTTTTTTTTTTTAATAGTATTGTTCTTTCCTTTTTTTTTTTTTATTTTCTTCTAAAATTTTGGATATCCAAAAAAAAAAAAACAAAAAAAAAAAGCATATTTAAAATAATAATAAATATAAATTACATAGTTATAAATTTTTAAAAAAAAAAAAACAAAAATGTTAAGTCAAAAATCAATTCAAATTATTAAATCAACAGTACCTTTATTAGAGAAATATGGTGTTGAAATTACAAGACTTTTTTATAAGAATATGTTTGAAGCACAACCACAACTCTTAAATATATTTAATCATTCCAATCAAAGAAATCAGAAACAACCGGTCGCTTTAGCCAATACAATCTTACAATCTGCAATCCATATTGAAAAATTAAATGAAATTAATTTAATGCCAATCGTTCATAAACATGTTGCATTAGGTATTACACCTGAAATGTATCCAATTGTTGGTGCTCATTTATTAGGTGCTATGAAAATTGTTATGCAAGATGAAGCCACTCCTGAAATTATGGGTAAGTCTTTAATTATTATAATTATTCTATTTTTATTATTATTATTATTATTATTATTATTATTATTATTATTATTATTATTATTATTATTATTATTATTATTATTATTATTATTATTATTATTATTATTATTATTATTATTATTATTATTATTATTATTATTATTATTATTATTAAAAAATATTAATATTATTATTATTATTATTATTATTATTATTATTATTATTATTATTATTATTATTATTATTATTATTATTATTATTATTATTATTATTATTATTATTATTATTATTATTATTATTATTATTATTATTATTATTATTATTATTATTATTATTATTATTATTATTATTATTATTATTATTATTATTATTATTATTATTATTATTATTATTATTATTATTATTATTATTATTATTATTATTATTATTATTATTATTATATTTAAATAATTTTATTTTTAGCTGCATGGACTGAAGCATATAGAGCAGTTGCACAAGCATTTATGGATGCAGAAGAAGATTTATACTTTGAAACTGAAGAGCAAATTGGTGGTTGGAAGGACACAAGAGAATTTGTAGTTGATAGAATAGAAGAAGAGACACCATTAATTAAATCATTTTATTTTAAACCATTGGATTGTAAAGAGATAGCCACTTATATTCCAGGTCAATATATTACCGTAAAGATTACATTACAGGGTGATGGTGTAGATGTTCCAACCGATAAGATGAGAACATACGTTAGACATTACAGTTTATCCGACAAACCAAATGATGAACACTATCGTATATCTGTAAAAAAAGAGCTTGGTAAAAATAATACACCAAATGGTATAGTTTCAAATCATTTTCATAATGTAATTAAAGTTGGTGACATTGTACCAATGTCAGTTCCAGCTGGTGATTTTGTTGTTGATAATGATAGTGAAACACCAATTTTATTAATTTGTGGTGGTGTTGGTATTAATCCACTCTTTAGTATGCTCAAAGAGACTTTAGTCCAACAACCAGATAGAAAGATAAATTTCATCTTCTGCACTCATAGTGAATCAACTCAACCATTCAAAGAGGAACTCAAACAATTGGAAGATGATTATAAAGAAACAGGTAACCTTAAAATCAATTTAGTCTACTCCGAAAACCAAGGTCACATCAATAAGGAAATCATTGAAAAATATTCAACAATCAATGTCGATGAGTCTGAAATCGCTGAAACTGACGTTTATATCTGTGGTCCAGTACCTTTTATGATGCAAGTCAATAAAGATCTATTAAAATTAGGTTATCATAAAGAAAATGTACATTATGAATTATTTGGTCCATTAACTCCTGTCTTAGAAGAAAATCAAATGTTAAGAGGTGTAAAAAATATTATTGAAAATTAAATATATATTAAAAAATAAATAAAAATAAAAGAAAAAATAAAGTAAATAAAAAAAAAATTTTAATTTATACGGTAAAAAAAAAAAAAAAAATTTAAACCAATATTCAACTATTTATCTAAATTTAATATTAAATAAAATTAAGAAATATTTGACCTTTTTTAATTTTTTTTTTTTTTTCAAAAAAAAATAAATAAAATCATCTAATTTATAATTATATATGTTTGAAAATTTAACACGATTTAGTTTCATTTAATTATTTGAAAAAAAATTATCATAATTTGTATGAAGGTTTTTCTTTATTTTTTTACCGAAAAAAATATAAAAAAAGAAAATATCAATAACAGGCATTAACGATAATAGGCAAAAGAGTAATTTTAAATTTTCTTTTAATTTTCATTTTGATTTTGATTTTTTTTTTAATTTTTTTTTTTTTTTTTTTTTTTTTTTTTAGTTGCGTGGGGTTAAATTGTAAATTTATTTATTAAAATAAAAAAAAAAAATTTTTTTCATTCCTAAATTAAATTAATTAACTTTTATTATTTATATTATTATTATTATCATTATCATTATCTTAAAGAACTTGATTTTTTCAAAAAGATCCATATTTTCAAAAAAAAAATGTCTTTAAGTCAAAAATCGATTCAAATTATTAAATCAACTGTACCAGTATTAGAAGTTCATGGTGTAACTATTACAACTACATTCTATAGAAATATGTTTAAAGCTAATCCACAACTTTTAAATATTTTCAATCATTCCAATCAAAGAGAAGGTAAACAACAAAATGCATTGGCCAATACAGTTTTACAAGCAGCTATTCATATTGACAAATTAAACGAATTAAATTTAGCACCAATTTTTCATAAACATGTTGCATTGGGTGTATTACCAGAACATTATCCAATTGTTGGTTCAAATTTATTAGGTGCAATTAAAGAGGTTTTAAAAGATGCTGCAACAGAAGATATTTTAGGTGCATGGGGAGAAGCATATGGTGTCATTGCTAACGCTTTCATTGATGCCGAAGCTGCTTTATATAAAGTTACAGAAGAACAAATTGGAGGTTGGAGAGATACACGTGAATTCATTGTAGATAAAAAGGTTGATGAATCTTCAAACATCACCTCTTTCTACTTCAAACCAGTCGATGGTAAATCAATTGCCACATATATTCCAGGTCAATATATAACTATCAAAGTACCGTTAACTTTAGAGAGTGGTGAACAAAGAACTCATATTAGACATTACAGTCTTTCAGATACACCATCTGAACAATATTATCGTATTAGTGTCAAAAAAGAGAATGCCTTAAAAGAGTCTGATCCAAATGGTGTAGTTTCAAATCATTTACATGCAAATGTGAAAGTTGGTGATAAGGTTTTACTATCACCACCAGCTGGTGACTATGTAGTTGATCAATTAGCAACAAATCCAATCTTATTAATTAGTGGTGGTGTTGGTATTACACCACTATTAAGTATGGCAAAAGCAACTTTAGTTAAACAACCAGAAAGAGAAATCACCTTTGTTCATTCTTCAAAGAATAAACAATTCCAACCATTTTCTAATGAATTATCCCAATTGGAAAAATCAAATAAAGTAAAAGTCTCCACTATTCACTCTGATACTGAAGGTCATATCACCAAAGATAAATTATCAACTTTGATTGATCCATCCCAAATTAAAAACTCTAAAGTTTACATCTGTGGTCCAGTATCTTTTATGTCCACAATCAATAAACAATTAAATGAATTAGGTTTTCCAAAAGAAAATATTTCTTATGAAATTTTTGGTCCACTAACAAATGTTTAAAAATAATAATAATGGAAAAAAAAAAAAAAATAAAAAAAAAAAAATTAAAAAAATAATAATACATATAAATAAAAATTGTTACATTAAAAAAAAAAAATAAAAAAATAATAATAAACGTAAGAATAAATGGGAAAAAAAAAAAAAATTAAAATCTTTTTTGGGTAATTAAATTCACAATAGAATTTAAATTGGGGATATTTTCCCAAATGTTACAAAACTTAAAAGTTTTGTATTGATTAATAATAAATAATAAGAAAAAGCAATTTTTTTTTTTAAAAAAAAAAAAAAAAATTATAAAAGTGTCTGTGTCGATTTTGAAAATTTTATAAAAGATGATATTTTGCCCAATGAAAAAAAATTAAAAAAAAAATTAATTATGGTAAAAAAAAAAAAAAATGAAAAAAATAAATAAAATAAAATAAACATCCCACTTTTATTACCTCATAAAAAAATTGGCAAATTATTATCACCAGATTTAAAAAAAAAAAAAAAAGAAAATTATAAAATTATTAAAAAACCACAAAACAAATTTGAAAAAAAAAAAAAAAAAAAAAAAAAAATAAAAAAAAATATAAAGATAATAAAAATTAAAAAATTAAATAAAAAGGTTATATTTTTTTTACCTACAATTTTTTTTTTTTTTTTTTTTTTTTTTTTTTATTATCTTTTTTTTATTTATTATCTTTTTTCTTTATTTTTTATTTTTTTTTTTTTTTTTTTTTTTTTTTCTTTCGAATATGTCTAAAACTTTTAAATATCAAAAGGTTCGGAGGTGGGGGTTATTGATGATGTTGGGATAAAAATATTATAAAAAACATTTTTATTCCAAAACCAAATGTAAAAATCACGTGCGATTTTCACTTGAGCACGCGGATATTGGGTAAATTTACACAAAAATAAAAAAAAAAAAAATTTTTATCGAGATTTGAAAATAAATGGTGAGCTAAATTAAAAAAACAAAGAGGAGTTGTCAATCAATTAAAACTTCATTTATTTGAAATATCCTTTAGAAACGACTCAATCAAATTTTTTTGTTCTTTAATTTACATTCCAAAATTAAATTTAAATGCCCATTCAAGTAACAACTCTTTTGTTACTTTTTTTTTTTTTTTTTATTAAAATTAAAAGAAATCGTTTAATTAGTGAGGAATATTTCACACAAACACACGCACAACCACCCATACATCAAAAATATCCAACCCACAAAAAACGATTATTAAAGTAAGAAAATTATAATCATTGCATTTATAATTATTTTTTTATAATAAAAAAAAAAAAAAAAAAAAAAAAAAAAAATTGGTTTTATAAAAAGTTCTTGCACTCCTTTCTTAATTGCTGTTTTATATATTTTTTTTTTTTTTTTTTTTTTTATTTTTTTTTTTTTTTCTTTTTTTTTTTTTTTTTTTTTGATAATATCCCTTTATTCCTTTTTATAAAATAATATAATTACTTTGTTTACACGGATAGTTTTTTTTTTTAATACACAATATTTAAAACATAACAATTTTAGTACATTTTTTTGCACGTGACCCACTGACCTTTTTATCTTTTTTTTTTCTTTTTTTATTTTTAATTTTTTTTATTTTTTATTTATTTTTTTTTGCTCTTCTTTTTTTCAACACGAAAACTCAAGTACATAACATAAAAAATAATAAAAAAAATAAAATAATAAATTAGTAACAATAAAATAGAAATTAAATAATAATAGCTATAATAATATTAATAATAGTAAAAAATAAAAAACAAAAATAATAATAAAAAAATTACTCTTTTTATTTAAATAAAATAAAATAAAAAAATAAAATAAAATTTTTTTTTTAAAAAAAAAAAAAAAAAAAAAAAAAAAAAAAAATTAATATTGGTGAAAAACTATTCTCTTCACAGCTTTTTTTTTTTTGTTCCTTTTTTTTTATTTATTTTTATTTTTATTTTTATTTTTTTATTTTTTTATTTTTTCATTTTTTGTTTGTTATATATAATTTAATAATACTATTATATATATAAACATATTTTTTAAAAATTTTTTGAAAAAAAAAATTAAAAACAAAAAAAAAAAGTCAACAAAAAAAAAAAAAAAAAAAGACGCATAGAAATATTTAAGGTAAAAAAAAAAAAAAAAGTGAAACCTATATTCTTGTTAGGATTCACTTTTTTTTAAATAGACTAGACCACACAATTATAGAAGCAATTAACAAATTGAAGAGAGATAATATTCCTCGAGGAAGATGAACTCTTTTCAGATTATTGAACTCATAGGATCTGGTTCTTATGGTAAAGTTTATAAAGCAATTCATAATCTTTCAAAATGTACAGTTGCATTGAAGATTATATCTGTTATGAATATTGAAAATGGTGTATGTAATCATATGTTATGATAGGACTTTAATGAGAAAAGAAAGAAAAAGAGAGATAAAGGGGAGAAATAGACAACCAAAAAAAAAAAAGAAAAAAAAAAATATTAATATATATTTTTTTATTAAAAAATAATAGCTACCAGTTGAAGTTAAATATTTAATGAAATTAAGAGATTGTAAAAATATTGTACATTTAATAGAATACTTTTACTCAAACGGTACGCAAAGGTTTTTGATTTTAAAAAAACTTGATAAAATTTTATTTGAAAAAAAAAAATCCTAACCAATAAATTTTACCACAAAAATTATAATAATAATAACATACATAATATAAATTAGATGATAAGTTGGTTATGGTATTTGAATATTTAGAATATGATCTTTGGAAATTTATATCACCTAAAAATAAATATATGACATTATCATGCACGAAATTTTTTATTCACCAATTATTGGAGGGTCTAAATGAATTGCATAGTCAAAAGATTATGCATTTGGATATTAAACGTATGTGTTTTATAGAATTGTTTCAACAAGCTTAAGTTTGTTTTGTATTTTTGGTAACTACAATATATTTCTTATTATTAGGCATACTTACTAATCATAACTATATATATATATATTTATGTATGATTATTTACTATTGTTTTATTTTTTTCCCTTTCCTCTTTTTTTTTTTTTTTTTTTTTTTGAATCTAATTCTTTAAAATTATAGCATCAAATTTATTAATTAATCCAAGATTTGATTTGAAGATAGCGGATTTTGGATTTACAACATATATTGGAAATCCACATTTAGCTCACCAAGTGATATCATTGTTTTATAGGCCACCAGAGTTATTAATGGGAAGTAGGAATTATGGACCAGAGGTTGATATTTGGAGTGTTGGTTGTATTATAGTCGAGATGTTAACTGGATTTTATATGTTCGCAGGTTCTAATGAAACCTCACAGTTGGAGTTAATCTTTAAAACCTTTGGTACTCCAACCGAAAAGAATTGGCCCGGTATTTCAAAATTACAGGGTTATTCTCCATATTTAAATTCAAAGCCTAAAAAATATCCTTCAAAATCTTTAAAAGATTTATCAAAGTTTAAAAAGTACATTATTATTATTATCTATTTTTTTTTTTTCTTTCACTAACTCGTTTTTTTTTTTAATAGTTTTTCAAATGCTACATTAGATATAATTTTAAGAATGTTAACATTATGTCCGAAAAATAGGATATCAACCAAAGATGCATTAAACCATCCATGGTTTTTCGAAAGTCCACCAGCATCACCACCATTGGATGATATAATTAATTGTTTAGTTAGCAGACCAGTCAAAATATCGAAACAACACCAAAAAACAAACAACTGTAACAATAATAATGGTAGTAGTAATGGAAACTATGATATAATACCACCAAATTCTATATTGGTACCAAAAAGATCATCCTCTCAACAAGCAGCATTGCAAACTCAACAAGTTTTAGATGTGGATTTACAATATTTAATATTGAAAGCTGAACAACAACAAATTCAATATCAAAAATTGGTTTTGCAAACATCTGTACCAAACCATGTTTATAAAGAGGTTTATGAAGTTAATCAATTATTAAAGCAATATATTTTAAGATTAAAGCAACAAAAAGTTAATTTAAATAATAATAATTTAAATGGAAATCATATTAATAATAATAGCAATGGTAATACTAATAATAGTGGCAATAATAGTAATAGTAGTAATAATGGCAACAATAACATTAATACTAATAGCAATGGCTCAAGCAATAATAACAACTTTGGTTTTAATGGCGGTAATTTTAATAATAATAATAATAATAATAATAATAATAATAATAATAATAATAATAATAATAATAATAATAATAATAATAATAATAATAATAATAATAATAATAATAACAATAACAATAACAATAACAATAACAATAATAATAATAATAATAATAGTAATAATAATAATAATAATAATAGTAATAATAATAATAATAATAATAGTAATAATAATAGTAATAGTAATAATTATAATAATAATAATGATAATAGTAATAATAATAATTTTAATGGGAACTTTTTTAATAATTATGGCAACAGTAATTTTAATAACAATGGTAGTCAATTTAGATCAAATAATACTTTTAATACAGACTATAATAATGACAACAATCATGGGAGTTATTATCATAGTTTAATGAATTTGATTAATAATAATAGCTTGTATAATGGTGGTAACTATTATATGAATAATGCATCATTTCATCAGAGGATACAGGAACATATTCAAAAAATTCAACAACAACAATTACAACAAATTATGGAGGCCCAACAACAAGAAAAACTAAATAATAGCTTTAGAGATTATCATCCATTATCAATACCTTCTCAAAATCACCATACCAACAGTGGTGATAATCTCAATAATAACAATAAAATCAACAATGGCATTCATAACCATAGTAGTGATTACATTAACAACCATTTTAACAATAATGGATTTACCAATGAAAATAACAACAATCATAGTTTCAATAACATGAGTAATAACATTAACAACAACAATAACAACAGCAATAATTACAACAGTAATTATAACAATAACCCCAATGGTGGTAATATTAATGAAATTCGTAATAATGGTAATATAAACCAAAATAATGGAAGTAATGATTTCAATGATTTTAGTGGAAACCAAATGGTGATAAATAGTTATAACAACAATAATGGTAATATTAACAGTATTATTGACAATAACAATAATGTTAGTTTTAATGGAAATAGGACAACTACAACCACCACCACATCCTCTAATGTTAATGGTTCAATTAACAATTTAACCCAAAACAATAACAACCATAATAATAATAATAATAGTAATAATGGCTTGGCTAATGGAAATAACGGTAATAGTTATGTTAATCCCTTCCAATATAATCACCCACCTTTTAATATTTCAAATGCACACCCACTTCCTTTCTTAAATAATCAATCCTCTATACCAAATTCAAACTATCAGTTCTTGAATAGATTTTCCTTTTCAAACCATAATAACAATAGCAATATTAATCATAGTAATGGTTTGAGTAATTATCAAAATTCCTTTGTTTATGGCAATAATAGCAATAACAATAACAATAACAATAACAATAACAATAACAATAACAATAACAATAGCAATAGCAACAACAATAACAATAGTAGCAATATTAATGGTGGTAATAATGATGGGAGTTTTGGCCATAATACTTTTAACTTTAACAACAACAATAGTTATAATAACAATAATAGTAGTAATGGTAATAATAATGGCAATAATAATAACAATAGTGGTAATACTTTCAATAGTCACACCCTTCTTAATAACAATAGTTTGAGTAATATTGTAAATAGAGGCAACAGTTTTGATGGTTTTAATAACAATTTTAGTCATATTAAAAATAATAATAATAGTAATAATAAAAATAACACACAATTCGGACCAAATAATTTAAGCAGCACACACACTTCACATAACTCGCCAATATCTCTTACACCTATTTCAGTTTCTTCAAGTTCTTTTTCAAACTATTCACCAACATCATTTTCTACCTCGTCCTCTATGGAATCTTTGTCATCCTCTTCATTACTCTCATCAGAATCATTGTCTTTTACTTCATCTCTAAATCAACTTTCTCCATCTTTGAATGGCAGTAACCATCATGATGCCAATACTCGTATTTCAAGAGCCCACAATAATAAATCAAATGTCGATACTAAAAGAAATAACCCCAACAACCATAGTATCAACAGCAGTAGCAGCAGCAATAATAATAATGATGATAATAGTAATAGTAATAGTAATAGTAATAGTAATAGTAATAGTAATAGTAATAGCAATAGTAATAGTAATAGAAATAGTAATAGTAATAGTTATAGTTATAGTAATAGCAGTAATAATAACAAAAATTCTTTTAGTTTGAAAAGATATGTTGACGACAATGAAGAACAAATACTACTAAGCCAACAAAAGAAAAAAAAGAATACCACCCCATCACCACTACCGCCACCATCACAACATCGACCTCAACAATCTCAACCTCAACCTCAACCTCAATCTCAACCTCAACCTCAACCTCAACAATCACAATCACAACCTCAACCTCAATCTCAACAAAATGGAAACAGTGAAGGTTTATCAATTGAAAATCCAATAGTTTTGGATTAAATCCTTTTTTGTAGATTATATCTTGTATATATAGTTCTTTTTTTTTTTTTTTTTGCCTTTTTCTTTTTTTATATTTTTTTTTTTTACTTTCATATTTTTATTTTATATTTAAATACAAATAGTTAAATAAATAAATAAAAAAGTCCAAATACTTTGAATTTTCTTTACTTTTTATTTTTTGAAAATTTTTAATTGAATTAATTGTTATTCATTATTTTTATTTTATTTCAATTTTTTTTTTTTTTTCAGATATTTTCCCAAAAGTCAAAAGGTAAAACTTTTAAAATTTTTTTTTTTAAAAAAAAATTACACCGATTCCCAAAGAACTTTTATAATGAGTTAATTTTACATTCTGTACTATTTTAAAACCCCTTTTTTTTTTTTTTTTTTCTTTTTTTCTTTTTTTTTTCAAAATTTTTTTTTATTGTTATTATTTTTTTTTATTGTTATTATTTTTTTTTAAATATATAAGAATAAATAAAACACAATAATATTATTATTCAGTAGAGAGATTTAAATTTAACATCATACCAATGAGATTAATATAATCTTCTTTTGGAATTTAAAACTTTTCATATTGAATTAATGATATCATTCTCTCTAAATAAAAAACATAGGCCAATATATTACACACACTCAATAGTAGTGTGCTTAAAGATAATAAAAAAATAAAAACAAAACACAACAAAAAAAAAAATAAAAAAAATAATATTAAAAAGTTAATTATTTTCATTCAATAACACACACACACACACTACACCATATCATTCATCATCAATTCACTAAATTACTTTTGTTTTGTTTTTTTTTTTTTTTATTTTGTTTTTTTTGTTTCTAAAGAAATAAACAATACATTAAAAATTTTGTAATACATAATAACAATAAATAATAAATAAAAATAAATAAAAAAAAAATAATAATAAATATTCGTGCACACACACACAAATATTTAAACAACCAATAAACACAAAAACAATTAAGATAGTAAAATGGAAATTATAATTTCAATTCCAGATAATCTTTTATCTCATTACTTGACTTTTCTTTTATTGGTATCAACATTATTGTATATTATAATAACACAAAAAGAAACAATAAAAAAAAATAATAATAATAACAATAATAATGACAACAGTAATAATATCGACAATAAATTATATATGAAAACTCAAAACCATAATAAAAATTGTGATATTAACGATGGTGGTACAATTACAGACAGCGTCAATAAAAATAACATTAATAATAATAGTATTGAAAATAATGAGAAAAAAAATATATTAGTCAACAAAGAAATAAATAGTGATATTAATAATAATATTAATAATAGAAGTAATAGTAATAGTAATAACAATAACAATAGTAATAGCAATAACAATAGCAATAATAATACCAATAGTAATAACAATTCTAGTCCCATATCCCTTTATTCAAAAAAAGAGTTAATACCATTACCAAGTATTCAAGAAGAGAGCAATTATTATATTACCAATAATAATAATAATAATAATAATAATAATAATAATAATAATAGTAATAATAATAATAATAATAATAATAGTAATATTAATAGTAATAGCAATATTAAAAATAATAAATTAAACTTAAAAATTAGCCTTGGTAGCAACAGTGATAACAGTAGTAATTCTTCAACAACAGCACCAACAAGAATTTCATCGACATCATCATTATCATCATCGGACGACGAAGAACAAATACCAATATCACCAGTATCGAATTCATTTTTATCACCATTAAATTTTACAACAGGAAAGAAGAAATCGAAAAAGAACCAATTCTATTACGTCTCAACATATTATTCAAGTTGTGATTTACCAAATAAAGTAATGGATGAAAACGAAATTGAAGAGGATAACTATGGGAATAACAATAGCAAAGATCACAGTTCATCATTGGATGATGGTTACTCAAACTTATTAAAACAAGAAAAAAAAAATAGTGATTTATTAAACAAAGGATTTCAATATAGTAGCAGAAAGAATAATGATAATAATAAACATCCACAACAAGCACAACAACAACCTCCAAATCAACTCTTGTTAGAGGATGAACCATCATTAAAAGCATTGGAGCTTTCACCAAAAACAACAACAACACCCTCATCGAATAATTTAGAGAGTAGTAGTAGTTTATTAAAATCAACAAACTTAAATAAACCGTCAAAAAATTCAATTAGTAAATCTTTGGATGATTTCCCTCATGAAGAATATCCAAACCAAATTTCCTCTCCAATTGAATCTTGTATTAAAAAATTAAAGAAAAAGAAATGTATTTTACCTCAAGTTGTAAGTATTTATATATATATATATATATTTATTTTTTATTTATTTATTCTAAAAATAATTTTTTTTTTTTTAAACTAGTTACAATTAAAATGGAGAGTTAAACCAAAAAAAGTATTAATTATAAAGAAATATAATGATGAAACAATTAATGAATTAATACCAAGTTTAGTTGGTTGGTTAAAAGATATTGGAATTAAAGTTATGAAAGAGAGTGATAGTAATGATGAAGATGATTCATTGATCGATAATGATCCAATGATTGAAGTTTTGTCAAGTTCTGCCGATCCCTACTCAATCGATTTCATTATTTCGATGGGTGGTGATGGTACAATTTTACATACATCATCACTCTTTAAAACTTATATACCGCCAATTCTATCGTTTAGTTTAGGTTCGTTAGGATTTTTGACAGCATTTGATTATTCACACCATAGAGAATATATTCAATCAGTTATTGATGGTAAATGTTTTGTATCCTATC
Organism: Dictyostelium firmibasis; assembly: GCA_036169595.1. NCBI lineage: Eukaryota > Evosea > Eumycetozoa > Dictyosteliales > Dictyosteliaceae > Dictyostelium > Dictyostelium firmibasis. The sequence goes on along the minus strand of CM069765.1, from coordinate 1,670,602 downwards.
GTTTAAGGTTATCTTGTACCGTCGTAACGTCAGATGGTAATGTAACCACTACAACCATTTCAACACCAACTTCAACTACTACAACCACTACAACTACAAATTTAAATCCTACTGGTTTATCAACACCAGGTGGATCAAACACTGCAAGTACGCCAGGTGGTGGTAGTGGCGGTGGTGGTAGTGGCGGTGGTGGTGGTGGAAGTAGTAGTGGTGGTAGTGGTTTAATTAATATAGGTAGTAATATTAATAGACATAGATATCAAGTTTTAAATGAGGTTACAATCGATAGAGGTACCAATCCATATCTATCAAATTTAGAATGTTGTTGTGATGGTAAATTAATTACAATCGTTCAAGCTGATGGATTAATAATTGCAACATCTACTGGTTCAACTGCATATTCTTTGAGTGCTGGTGGTTCTTTAGTTCATCCAACCATACCCGCAATATTAATTACACCAATTTGTCCACATACTCTCTCATTTAGGCCCGTTATATTACCATCAACATCTGAATTAATTATACGTGTTCCTGAAACAAGTAGATGTCCAGTTTGGGCTTCATTTGATGGTAAAAATAGACAAGAGTTAAAGAGAGGTGATTATGTTATCATTAAAACCTCTAGATGGGCTGTACCTGTCGTTTGTAAAACTGATGAAAGTAATGAATGGTTTGAAAAATTGGCTCAAAATTTAAATTGGAATCTTAGACAAGTTCAAAAATCTTTTACAGCCCCGCAAGGTAGTAGTATCTCTAGTGGAAGTAGTGGTGAAAACTCAAATAATAGTAGTCCTTTAAATTTATCAACTTCTTCTCAAAATTCAATTCCAACTTCACCTCCAACACCAATCTCACCAAATGCAAACCTTTCAAAATAAATTTAAAAAAACAATTTTATTTCTGAAAAAAAAAAAAAAAAAAAAAGACAAAGTATAGTTTTTATTTGAAAAGGGAATTTTACAAGGGTGATGGTTATTAATACAAGGTTTTAAAATTATTATTATTATTTTTACCTTTTTTGACTCGCCCTCTCCCAATATTTATTCATTTTTATTTTTTAAGCACGTATTTAAGTTTTTTTTTTTTTAATCTCTTTCTATTAATCATTAAGAAATTCTTGTTTATAAAAAAAATGTATATTTCAAACAAAGGTTTAGAATTTTTTAAAAACAATGAAGGACCAAAAAAAAATGGTAAATAAATGCCCTTGAGGAGTTTGGACAGTTCGATATAGCCAAACTAAATATGTTGGTGGGGTTGCAATTCATGAAGGAATCGTTATTACTGATGATAAAGATGAAGAATTGCTATTTAGTGATATTAATGAATTTGAAGGCTATGTAAATAGTATGGTAAAGGTACCATTGAATCAAAGCCAATTTGATGAAAAAGACTTTCAAATGAATTCATTAAATGGGATCTGGGTGGTGTTGTAAAGTTTTCAAAGGTTTAAAATTACGTCTTTATAAAGAAAAACAGCTATTTTCGATTCAACAAAAATATTTATTTTTTTAACAAATTCATTGTTTAATTATTATTTCCCATTTTCCATTTTTTTTTTTTATTAACTAAATGAATCTAAATACCACACTGGGTGGTTGAATAATCTATTTGAGTGATTGCCATAAATAAGTAACGAATCAAAAATAAAATTCATTTAAAAGAGTGGATTATTTTGTTGTATGAAAAAAAAAAAAAAAAAAAAAAATTGGAACGTATGGATTATATTATATATTACAAGTAGTTAAACATTAGTTTATTAATTCTGTTTGGTATTGTTCACTATTATTATTATTATTGTTGTTGATGTTATTATTGTTTTGTTTTTATTAATACTATTATTATTATTTTAATTTATTAAAAGGGGTTGAATGTACATTGTATATATAAAAGGAGATTAGTTTTTTAAATAAGTGGTAAGGGATTTTTTTAGGGATGTTGGTAGAGCAAGGTTTGGGATTTTTTTTTTTTTTTTAGCCATCAGAAGAGGTTTTGTTTTTTAATCTTTGAGCCCTGGTAACTGTTTGTTTTTTTACACCATTGGTGGCATTTGTTAAATGAGCATTCGAGTGACCGTGAGCATTTGAAATTTTATGAACGATTGGTTCCACAACAAACGGACATAATTCAACGATACGACCAATACCTTTTGAACGACCTTCACGAATTACAAACTTACTGCCGACTGTTAAAAACTGTGGACGATGCAAGTACCTGAATTTAACTCTAGCACGATCACCAGTACGAAGAACTTCTTTGTCCATCTCGATCAAACGTGCACTTTGTGTTGTACTAAGACAATGAATGACACTTTCATAGTTTTTACTAATTGTTGTACTATGAAATAAGATTAAAACCTCGGCAATGAATTCACGAGTTGCCTGTGGTTTTGCAGATGGATGAATGATGACCATACCTTTTCTAATCTGCTCTTTTTTAATCCTCTTTAAAGCTAAACTTGCGGTTTGGCCAGCTTTGACATGTTTAACTGGCAAACGTTTGGTATGAATTGATTTGACCAGAGTTTGCACGAAATTGCCACCATCATCCGGACCAATCAAAAGAGTTTCACCAGCTGTAATGACACCTTTCATAACTGTACCACTAACAACTGTTCCAACACCACTAACATTCCAGGTTGAATCGATATCGAGTTGTGCCGGTTTCAAAGCCAATGATTCCCATTCTTTACGAGCTGGTAAAAGATTTAAAAACATTCTCAAGAGATCCAAATTCTCGCCGGTTACATTTGAAACGGTAAAGATTGGTACGACACGATCTGATACAAAGTTTCTAGCTGCAACTACAACATCATCTTGATTTTTAATGACTACTGGTAGCTTTCTTGCACCAGGTCCACGTAAAATCTTTTTAATGTCCGTCATTGTTGCTGCCAATACATTCTCGGGTGCTCTATCGATTTTGGTGATTACAATATACACTGGAATATGTAAAGAGAGCGCAATACCCAAATGTTCTTTGCACATACCTGTAGCACCCATTGTATTGGCACCCACTGCAATCATACAATAATCGGGTGAACTTGATGTCATACCAAACAATGTTGTTTTCAAGTATTTTTCATGGCCTGCCAAATCCACAAAGGTGATGATCTTTGAGGAACTTTCACAGATTTCACTTGGAGAGAGGGAAGAATGTAAAGTGTTGTAGTTTACGATTTTACCCTTACTATCGAATCCAACAATCTCTTGAGAGATTGAACTGGTTCTTCCACTTTCCACCTCGTGACGATGACGAAATACATTTAGACGTGCTTTGCCTCTACCATCATCTAAAACACCACATTTTAATACACCCAACAATGTTGATTTACCAGCGTCAACGTTACCACAACATACAACACGAATCTCTGAAAAATCTTCAGTCGATGCATACTTTCTAATCAATGCTTCCACTACTTTACCACCACTTAAGCCAGGTCTCTCTCTAATGATGGTTAGATCGGCACCCAATTTCTTTGCCATCTTATTCAATGTCTCCAATGATGATGCCATATCTTCATCCGATAAACCAACTGCTGTACCATCGTCACTAACACCTAACTCATAGAGACACTCACCTGCTCCCTCACCAATTCTCCATTTCATTTGTGAGGTTAAATGTTCCAATCTGTCTGGTGTTGGATTGATCAGTTGTAGCTTATATTCAATGTTACCATATTCAACCTCTGGTTTTAAATGTTCAATCACACAACCATTACCATTAGTACTATCAACCAAAACCGTATTATTGGTCGATGTGGTTGTGGTAGTGGATGTAGTTGTAGTTGTTGTTGTTGTTGTGGTTGGTTGGACGGTTGGTTGCCCACTGGTTGATGTTGTTAAAATATTCTCTTGAATTGTTAATTCTTCTGTTGATTTTGTAATTGATTTGACCAATTTATCTGGTTGTTGTTCTTTGTGATTTACCATATTTTTTGATGTTGTTATTGTTGTTGTTGTTGATCCGTTTTTAGTTTGTTGTTTTTGTTGCTGTTTAACTTTATAATCCATTATTTATAATTGTAGGAAAAAATAAAAAAAAAAAAAAAAAAAAAAAGATAAAAAAAAATATATCTTTTTTTTTATTTTTTTTTTTATTTTTATTTTTATTTTTTTTTACTCTATTTCCCCAATTGTTTTTTTTATTTTTTTATTTTTATTTTTTTGTCAAATTAATGAGATTATTTGTAATATATATATATAAATTTAATTGAATAAATGCTATTTGAAATAATATTGAAATTCTGATTGAGGTTTTTTCATTTAAACACAAAAAAAAATTTTTTTTTTTTTTTTAAAAAATAAATTAAATTTAATTTAAAACAAAAAAAAAAAAAAAAAAAAAAAAAAATAAAATAAAATAAAAAATAAGAAAATTAAAAACAAAAAAAAATAAGAAAATTAAAAAAAAAAATTAATAAAAAAATATTCTTAAAATCTTTTTTTTTTTTTTTTTTTTTTTTTTTAATAATAATATAATATGAAAAAAAAAGAATAGTTAAAGATATCTATATAATTATATATATTTAAAATTATTTTTGTATTAATAACACCAAGTAAAAAAATTTTTTTTTTTTTTTTTTTTTTTTTTTTTTCATTTATTTTTTTTTTTTTTTTTTGGGAAAATAATGATAATTTAAGAATATTTCTGAGAAATCCAAATAAAAAAAAAAAAATGAAAAAAACTAAAGAAAAAAAAAGAGAGAAATTTTAATGGTAACTACAAGAACAATACCATTTAATTGAAAGTGATGACGCTCCTTTCTTTTTTTTCTTTTTTTTCCAATAGTTTTGTATCCCTATAATTTATTTTATTTTAAAATGGTTTATTTTTTTTTTTAAAAAAAAAACAGGATATAGGGGATAGGGTCTTGAAGACAAAGTTTGGGTTTATTAACTTTTAAAGGTTGGAATTATTGTTCGCTTAATTTTGAAACTTTATTATCATTGGGATATATAAAAAAAGAAATGGTTTTCTCCCATTATTTAATTATTCTCGCTGTCGCTATTGGATATTATTTCATCTTACATAATAAAGTTCAATTTAAACAATTTAAAAAGGTTATATATTCGTATTTTTTATTTTATAGGAGTTTCTGAGAATGTTTTTGAAAAAAAATAATATAAAATTAAAAAATTAATATTTTTCTGAAAAAAAAAATAAAAAAAAAAAAAAAAAAAAAAAAAATTTAGTTGGTCATTTGAAACATTTTGGAACAGAAAAAAAAAAACAGAAAAAATAAAAAAAATTTTTTATTCACACATATATATTTTAGTTGATGTTATTATTGATAAACAATGACAATTCAAATATTTGGAACAGTTTGTATTGATAAAGTTAGAAAGATCGAAGAATTTCCAAAAGCACTTGGTACCTATACCACTGTAGTTGAGGAACAAACCTTTTTAGGAGGAGAAGCATCAAATACCTTTGTATGTTTAAATGAATGGATGGATAAAGGTAGTGAATATGTAAGACTTTTATCAACACCTATTGTAAATGATTTAAATGGTAAGACTATTATGAATAAATTGAAACAATCAACTGACAAAACTAGTGATAAAAATGTAATCTATACGAAAATTGAGGGCAATACCTCCTCTCCATCCTCTTTGTTGTCATCGTCATCACCATCATCACCACCATCATTGAAATGTAATATAGAATATACACCAATTGTAGATATTTATGTTTGTAATACAAAAGAGAGAACTATGTTTGGAATAGGATTTGAACAAATCGATCGATATATGATTGAATGTAAAGAAATTAAAGAAAAAATATTGAATGTGGATTTACAATTTGGACCAAACCATTGGATTTCATTAGACGTAAATTATCCTTCTATAAATAAAGAGATTATAAAAAAAGCAATCGTAACCAATACAAATCTATTTTTAATGGACCAAGAATTGGATTCAGCGGTTAATGAGCTTTCAAAGGAAAATACATCAATTGAACATACATCAAAATTAATTTTTCAAAGTAGTTCCGATCACTTTGGAAATAAAAATGGATCTATTGAAGGATTTTTCAAGATTATGAACCAATGGTTCCAAAAAGAGAACGGCATTTTTAAAAAGTTTTTATTTATTTTAACAGATTCTAAAAATGGTTTCGGAGTTGGTGGAACTTGGAATGATAGTTGGATTGAACCCTATTGGTTCACCCCATCGATTATACCACCAGATAAAATTATTGACTCTACTGGTGCTGGTGATGCTTTTAGAGCTGGTTTAATCTTTAGTTTAATTCATAAAAATCAATCACTTTCAGATTCTTTAGAATTTGCTTCAGCTGTTGGTGGTTTAAATTGTTTGTCATTTGGTGGTTGTTCTTCAACACCATCTTTAAATTCAATTAATCAATTTTTAAAATCTAATAATAAAAATCAAATGTTTTTATAATAGATAATTATAATAGATTTATTTAATTTATAATACAACTAATTTTTTTTTTTTTTGCTACTTATTTTCTTTGTCTCTTTTTTGGACCATCTTCAAATTCTTTTGCAAATGCAATTCCTGATGGTGTTAATGTTTTTGTTCTGACTAGTCTTTTACCAAAATCTTGGTTTTCTCTAAATATTTTTTTTCTACCAACTTTTTTGGCTTTTGGTTTTTCTTGATTTTCTATTCCTTCCTTTTCTTGTTTTTCAATTTTTTCTGTTCCTTTATCCAATTTTTCAATTTCAACATTTTCCTTCTCTTTTTCTTTTTCTTTCTCTTTCTCTTTCTCTTTCTCTTTCTCTTTCTCTTTCTCTTTCTCTTTCTCTTTCTCTTTCTCTTTCTCTTTCTCTTTTTCTCTTTCTCTTTCTCTTTTTCTCTTTCTTTTTCTTTTTCTTCAGATTCCAATTTTTTTTTTAACTCATTTAAGACTTTTCCAATTTGTATATTTTCATATTCTTTATCCTCCTTTTCTTTCTTTTCTCTTTCTTTTTTTTCTTTTTTTCCTCCTTTTCTTTCTTTTCTCTTTCTTTTTTGTCTTTTTTTTCCTCTGTTGTTGTTTCAAAAAATGAAAGTTTTTTTTTGGATGTTGGTGTTAAATTTGATGTTGGTACATATGCATTTAATAAGGGAATTTGAGTGGTTACAGTTGATGGAGTTGTTGGAATTGATGGTGGCGGATTTAATTCTGTATCTATTTTTGGTTTTTTAGAATAAGTTCTAGTTATTTTTTTTGATTCAATTATTTCTTGTAACATTAATTCTAAATACTGTGATTATCATTTTTTTTTTTTTTTTTTTTTTTTTTTTGAGATATTAGAATTAAATTGGAATTTGTTAAAAAAAAAAAAAAATCTTGTTGAGATATTATTAATATAACCCTACCTATATTTGACATGTTTTAATTCTAATAATTGACTATTTATATATGTAGAGAGTGCCGATAACTTATGATTCATTATCGATATTTCATTTTTAACATTGCTTAAAGGATCCATGTTATTGATCAGTTGGGGGGGGAAGTGGTTATGAAATGAAAAAAAAAAACAAAATAAAAAAAAAAAAAAATGCAACATAAAAAAATCAAAGAAAAAAAAAAGACGATCGAAAAAAAAAAATTATGAGAAAAAAAAAAAACAAATAGGATAATTGAAAATTGTTGTGTTATTAATTTATTATTTTAAAGGAGACTTTTTTGATGATGGTGATGTTGTTGATGAAGAGGATGTTTTTGTTCTTGTTCTTTTAATAGTTGTTTTAATCTTTGATGACGTTTAGGAATATCAGTATACTTTTGAGTTAAATGAGTTGCAATTTCATAATCTCTAAAAGCAGATATGTAATCATTCAATTGAGAATGAACTTCAGCTCTTGTAAATAATAATAATGAAGGATCACCAATTTCATCAGTGATTAAATCTGTTAAATAATTTATCAATGATTCTAATTTGATCCTTTGTTCATCAGTCACAGCTCTATAACACGCTATTTTCTTATTGGATTCCGTTGAAGTCAATAATGGTGATAATATCGATGATGAAAATGATAATGTCGATGAAAATTGTGGTGTACCTAATGGTGGTGATCCTGATGTGGGTGATGATGGTGTTGTTGGAGGTGTTGGTGGTCTTGATCTTGGTGATAATTGTTGTT